>MLYV02000587.1:0-20538 GCA_001913855.2 Hermanssonia centrifuga | reverse complement strand
TACTATTACTATTACTATTACTATTACTATTACTATTACTATTACTATTACTATTACTATTACTATTACTATTACTATTACTATTACTATTACTATTACTATTACTATTACTATTACTATTACTATTACTATTACTATTACTATTACTATTACTATTACTATTACACTATCACTGTTATACTATTACTATTGATTTTCTTATTATCTAGTAATGAAACTCCTGCTATGGTTCCAATACATTATTGAAATTCTGAGCATGTTTTCTTACTATTTTAATGAGATTATAGTGGTAATTTCTTAAATTTCAATCAATGAAACACTAGGAAAATCTCAAAACTTTGCAATGAAACTCAGGCCACAAGTTATACCATTGAAACTATCACCTACGTATATAGCTCTGGTTTACCATAGATATGGGTAATTTAATGTTTTTCTGGCAACCACTAGTGACATGGTACTCTACAGACAAATTACAATACTATTTTCAAGCTTTGAGCCACCTGATACATGATAAAATCAAAAGATATACATATCAAATAGACTGCCAGCCAAGCACAAAGGTACATAAGAGAGTACAAGAGCCACAGAAGGTGAGAAAAGGGAGGGGGGGTTGATGATGTGGCAGGGATGATGGTGGTTGAGAACAAACCTGTCTGTGATGAAATAAAATCTGACCGCTACCACCACCATCTCGCTTAGGTGCCAAGCACATCCAAAGCAATGAAGCCCCCTATGCTCTACTCTATCTAACACCTCACCCTAATATCAATGGGCTACACTCTTTTGTCCACCATCGTCTAATTCCTGCGGTCGACTAATGAAGAAAAAGCCTATCCTTGGGTGAATCGCACCCAAAAACATCTGATAACCCCTAGGCGCTACATACCAGTGATCAACAATGGGAATACAAGCCCAGGAGACAGTTAGATAGAATGAGGAGCTAGGTCTATCCTGAATGCCATCCCTTTTCCCTACTCCTTCCTCATCACACGGCATTAACACCTCTCCAAGCCGGAATCAACTCCTCACGCCTGCGCATGCCAGTAGGCTGCCCCTCCGGGCTCTGAGGTCTTCTACTATAGTAAAGGCAGCAACACTATATGTCAAGCTCCCATGATTATGGGAGACGTTGGCTCCACATAAGTGGCCCAGTGACCACCCCTGGAACTATCAACCAGAGAAGACCCCCTGGACACGCAATGTACACAATGTACATGATACTTGGGAACATGGTTTGGGACTCGCACGCAAGTCAATGGTGGATGTGTATGAGGTTATCTGCCAGAGATCTGGCAGGGGTAGTACCACAGCGGGTGCCAGAACTCCCCAGAGAATACCCCCCTGGACGAGATTCCTTTAAGGTTTTTGTGGTGGAACAAAATTGTTGACAACTAGGGCGTGCTCTTGGGACATATGCACTCAAGGAGATTTGGCGCAACTCACAATAATTACAAGTAATATATCTTAAACTTTTTAGCACCTAACCCCCTACAACCGTGCACAGAGACTGACTTAGTAGGGGCCACACCATGTAGACCTTCAGTTTATGCGGTATATAAATGACCCTTCAGTGGGCAGACTCTATAAAAAATAAAATAAAATCAAAGTGCGGTGTTTGGGCGCTTATTTTGGTGTTTCAAAGATACTACAAGTACTTGTTGGTTTTTCTAGGACCAAATTGATTTTTTGAAGCTGCATACACATTATTAGATTTATTTAATATGGTTTGAATACTATAGGATACTTTTATCTTAGTTATGGTCCAAGTTTTTGATATTTATAGTATTAGTGAGATTAGTGAGATTTATATTTATGAAATCAGTGAAATCAGTGAAATCAGTGAAATTGATATTTATAGAATTAGTGAAAGTTGTGTTAATGACATTTATAAGATTAGTGACCTGAGTACTAAATTAGTTGCAATTAGTGAGGTTTTTCCTGATGTCTCTAGTGTGCCTTCATGATCAAAAAGTTACAGCCAGAATTTGAATGCGACAAGGACAAGCCCTAGTATGAAATATTGCCCAGGCTGACTGCAAAAGACAGTAAGTGCCATCTCTTGGAGTCCTCTACAGATACAGCTTGAGTGCTTCACAATGACATTGATATAGAGGACCGCATGGACGACCTTCCATGATAACATATCAGTTGTGTCACTGCTAATCAATACTCCATACATCCTAGAGAAAGGTAACTCCTTCAGACTAACTGTGAGGTCCATAGTTGTGCCAAAAGGCCAGAAACATTTTGGTAAGCCGGCCAGAACTCCTATTGGGTTTTCCTCGTCGACGTTCTTGTATATCACCTGACACATGCTGTTTAGCCAGTGAATTGTTTGCATGGTAAGTTGCTGCTTGCAAATGGCATGCCGTGCATCAGAATTGTATTCTCTAGCATTTTGCAATGCATAGTTGTCAATTCTGACAGTATTGAAAGGAGTGAGATCCTTGCCATCAAAGCCAGCAAGCCTGTCTTGGAAAAATGGACAACAATCGAAATTAGATAGAAGAAGGTAGGATTTTAAAAACATGTTGATGTGCGCTATTGCAAGGGGAAGCTTCTCATCAGGAAAGAGATAATTGATGAGTGCTCTAGTTTTTAATTCCTCGAGAGCACAACTCAGCTCAAGGTCAGAGAGCTAGCCATGTAAGCTGAGCGATGAGGGGAAGAAACTTGCACAGGAGGTGCTCCTTTACAGGGCCATCTTGGATGCTCTGTCAGCCTGTTTAAACTCATTCCGCTGGAATTGTGCATATTCAGGTGTGCGAAGGGCAGAGATCTGAGGTTGGGTGGGTTGAGTGGACTGCATTAGGTATGACTGGTAAAGTTACAGATGAAGACACCAGGCTGTTGTGGAGAGGATTAACCAGGGAGGTCATAGAGGAAAATAAAAACCATCCAAAAGCATTCAAGTTAACCGCTGTGAGTAAGCAGTGTCAACAGAATTACAAATTTTGGGAACATATTGAAAGGCATTGTAGCACATTGTAGCGTATTGTGATGAATTTGAGCTGTAGAATTTTTGATTCAATTTGGGATGGTAACCTTTTACAATATATGACCGCTATGTAACACAATTTATTTGGAATTTATTGCATTTTATTCAGATTTATATTAGGATGGCATGCTTGTAGAAGGCTGAATACTCATTTGGACTATCTATTGCTATAGCCATGTTCAAGCATGTTTTAAAGTAAACTTTACAATATATCTGAATAAAATGCAATAAACTCCAAATAGATTGTGTGACATAACGGTTATATATTGTAAAGGTTACCATATTGGGTGTGAGGACTATCATGAGTATCACTACTATAAATGGCAGATTCCACATTTTTATTAGAAAACAGAATGTTTCTGTAATAAAACAGTATCAAGCAGTGGGATACTGATCATATTTTATTATAGGGTACTTGATGTATGCCCCAACACATTTGTAAATAGCTACGTAGCTAATACAAAGTCTGGAGCATATATAATTAGCATATAGATTATTCTATTATATATGTATATATTAAACTGATATAACTGTATTATTGTTGTTTCTACTGCTTATATTGGCTTCTATAGCATATTAATGCATACTTTAAGCACTAATATATTTTATCCATTAATATAGGGTACCAATAAAAATATGCAATATTTGAATATATTATATTGCCGTTTTTGGCAGTAGATGTCATGATATCATTATGCTACCTTATACAGTAAGTTTTTACATCCATATCAACATTATATATTTTATTTGGAATTTACACTACTTTTCCTGATTTTTAAAACCCCAAATTGACTAGCCAAATCCTGCTATATATGCTGTATTTTGGCGGAAAAACAGTGAATTCCTGCCTAACAGGTGAGCGTGGGAGCATATTGCCTATATATATTCATGATCACCTGATTTTATGCTATTTTTAGGGTTTTTTCACTACCATATTAGGAGATATTCCATGTTCCAGTTACTAGATGTGACAATATAGGTTTTCACTAGCTGACTAATCATAGTTCTTTATGTCTGAAATAGAAGAACAATGCATAACTCATTTTTCCAATATTCTGATGTACAGTACTGGGTCAGATAATTAACAGTCTGATACTTCAAACCTAGTTCAAGGGCTCTAAGAAGCTTGATCATGAGCAGAGAATAAAATAGTACTAACCAAATGTCTCGTCACCAATTGGGCACACGTGGATGCTGTCTATCAAGAACTCAGGAAAATAAGTGCATCAAACCTTACTGGCACTATGGTTAGCTCCTCATTTCTGAGTGTGCTTGAACATTTTCTTTAGCTGCAGGAAGAGTTTGGGTGAAACGTCCATGATGAAAAGATTGCCATGGACATCAGGGTCATTCACTATGGGAACGCTGTGCACCACAGACTGCACCAGCACAAATTCACAATTTACTTGTGGTTTGGCGCAAACCCAACAGAGATTCAGATGCTGGTCTTTGAAAGTTTATACACCAATTAGGGCATCCAATGGTTGAATTTATGCCAGGGGCCATGTCTTGCTGTTGATTGTACACGAGCATAGAAGAAGCAACTTCACGAAGATCTTGCTGCTACTGTAGTTTACTATCACGCTGTCATATCAAGGGGAGCCATGAAATTTGGGGCTGCAGCGTAGAATGTCTGTCTCCATGTGCCAGGTCACTGTGGATTCATAATAGATCTTCAGTAAACAAAACTCTTGAATCTAGTACCAGTGGGGACACTTCCAATCAGTGGATGGGAACACTTTTGAAGGCAATTGACTGATCTTCTCTTCAGCACTTGCTGTCATCCTTACATTATCTGGACAACCAAAGGTTCAGATAATCAAGAAGTTTCAGGGAGAAACATTGGAATATTACATCATCTGAGCGGCTCCGCTTGAGGTCTTCAAACATGATTTGAGGTTGCAGCAAGCCCAGGTAGATGTGCTTGAAGTTCGCCGCTAATTGCAACAACTCTTTGTCAGTTTTATTGTTGTCTTCCTTGTTGCATGCCGCTTGTTCCTTGTCCCATTGATTGATGCAAGCACAAATCAGTGAGATGCAGAGGCATAAGTGGTTGACACGTTGATACGCTGCGCCCCAGATACTACCCTAACACACAAGACAACCCCTGCAGTCACAGAAGTAGGTAGATTTGAGGCACTGTGCTGAAAAGATGCGAGGGGGCTCCTGGATTCCCAAGACCAGAGTGAGACAAACCTCCTAGCCAGTCGTATCTGCACCCTCTCGTACTGGCCTCGTATCTCGTACTCAAACCTCAAACCTTGTACTAGCCTCTCGTACCTTTGTACTAGTACTAGTATGAGCACTCTAGTATCTCAAAAATATAAGAACTGGGAACAGATAGAAAGGGCTGGAATCGACTGGAATGGGTGTAGTACACTCAGGTACCACTGAGGACAAAGTACAGAGTCAAGCAAGATCAAAATAGGGGAGATACAAGGCTAAAAGCTCATAGATTTGGGAATCGAAGCTTGGGACTTGTAGGGGGTTATGTATGGGGTTTGGATGGATAGAAATGGACTATGCCCTCTCATACTAGGAACTGGGGGAACTCTCCTCTGTTGTTGTAAACAAAGTACAGGGGTTTTTATACTAAATTTGAAGTAAAGGTTCGAAAATATCAAGTAGAATATCAAAATAAAACTAAATAAAAGGTAAAACCAGTGCAGACCATATGCTAACGAACCATATGACAGCAGACCATGTGGTGGGGAAAAAAGACAAAGAGAACAAGGCATGAGGAAAACAATAAGAAAGCTAAAAGGCCAGATCCAAGGCAAAGGTCATAGCTCTCATACTACTAATAGACAAGCCAAGATACTCCGGGAAATTGATCTCCGAGTGCTTGGACCTCTTTGTAGATATGACTCAAACCTCTCTGGTTCGAAAATTGGAGATCTGGGATCTAGTTCAAATCTCGTAGGTTAGAACTGGTGAAGGAGACGGAAACGGAAGATAGGAAGGTGAAATGGTGTGACTAGGATAGCATAAAAATGGGGGCATATCAACGTAGAATCTGTGGAAAGCAGTCAGAACTTGAACATGCAAGGAAAGTGAACGAAATGATATACCTGCCCTGCAATGTTCTTATAATTTGTCCAAAGCTGGTATGAGTCCTTCAATGGTCCGTGTATTGACTCGTTTGGTTTGGTGTTGTAATTACAGGTGGCGCCTTTCTCCAAGATATTGTCAAATGTGTGAGTGTGTATTTTTGGGAAGTTCCACTTCTTGTTTGGATTGTGCGGTGCATATTTCTAAGTATAAGTCAGAGAAGTGAGATAGAAAACAGTTGAATTGAAGACAAATGACACATACCCTTATAAGGTCACCAAATCTCTTTAGCTCTCCCTGATCCGCCACAATTGTTGATTTGGTCTGGACCTCCAAAGATAGCCATAAACTGAGTTCAACAAAGCTCCGTTGATACACCCTCTATTTTGAGGCCTCCAAAATTTGTGTTTCGCTTATCCGTTCAAACTCCCAACTTCCGTTTGTAGCTCTGACATTTGAGCAGGCAAGCACCCATGTTCAGGCCAAGCACCGAATGCAAACCAGCCACTTGGCATACTGCTATACACAAAACTATGGTACCTCAATCTTGGTGTCCTCTCTATTCAAACCTTGTCCTATCTGATCACCGCTGCCTCGCGTTCCCTTATCTCCCAGTAGGATCCATTCCTGCACTACGGTCCGACCAGCCCTATTCTTTCATAACTTTGAGAAGCCACAGATTTGAACGCACAATCTATGCTCGTACTACAGATCACCATCAGTCCAAGCACTTCATGATGCACCCCTGGACATGAGAGTACAGGGCAGCGCTCAATAGCCTTGAGGAGGAAGAGTTATTGTATTCAGTACAAGGTGCAGTGCAAGGACCCTCTTCCCCACATGTTTGAACCAATTCGTACCTCATGCAACACATGCACTTGGCCATCCCTATTTCTCCGTCTCTCATATCTATAGTACTTTGCCTCATTTGTACTTGTTAGGCAGCTTGTTGTACTGGTTTATCTTCTGTTTTGTTGCAGTTTCTTGAGTAGTATAAAACACTCCTGTACTCTACTGGAATATACAGAGACCTCCACCTCACTCAAGTTTGAATCTCTCAATATTCTCTCCAGTTGCCTTCCAGTCATACAAGCCCTCTATTCAGCTAGCCCTAGTCTTCAAGAAACCACACTGTGCCTAGTCATTCAAGTCAGCTAGTCTTCTGAATCACCGTGTTTGAACAGTACTTCATTTGAACTCTTTATACACCACATCTGCACTTAGTACTTGCATATGCGGTACTAAGCTACAAATATCTCAAATATTCAAACCTCCTTCTACCTCATCTCATATCTGAACCCTTCCTTCGAGCTTCTGAAGACCCTTGCACCCATACTGTTTCTCGATACTGCCACAGACCCTGTACTCAGATGCACAAATCTCCATGCTTGGCACAATGCTTCAGGTATGTGTCTTATTTCACATTTGAATCACACATCTTTACCTTGATTCCAAAAGGCCTGCGCTCATCCAACCAAGAGCACTGTCTGTACTCATATTATTGTGTTGCAGACTAAGGAGACCTGTCAGCAACTCTCCACCCAGGTGCAACAGCTGAAGGCCTTGCTCCGCATGGTGCAAGAGCACATCTTGTCAAAGGCTACATATACAGTTGATTGCTCATGGTAAGCATCCTAACAAGAACATAAATTGTGCTGACCCAAATGTATCTTAGATCAATCTCCAAGCCATTGCCAAGGACCTGCTTATTCATGAGGATCAAAAGGTGTACGCTGATCTGTATAAGGAAGTCTTATTAAATCTTCTAATAGTACTTGTTCTCTTCTGTAGCTTACTGTACCTTGGAATGAAGCATCAGCTTGTGCAACAGTTGTGTTTAAGAACACAACAAACAAAAACAAGCTCACTACCGCTTGTCGCAGTGCCGTGAGCAATGCAAAAGCTTATGTTCAAAAACAGGTCTTACTCAGCCTTGCTCCCAGTTCATTGTTCCACACTCTGAATGTCCTTGCAACTCATCTGATTGCAAAGTATGTTGAGAGTACTGGCTTCAAGTTCACAAACCACAATGTGGTTTGCCATCTCATTATGAAGGCCACAATGCCAATCATGATGATGGCTACCCTGAATGTTACTGGACCTATGGTAAGTTCCCTTTGGATGTATTTTATCTTTGCTCTGACATTATATATAAGGACCTTGCGGTAGCAAGAAGAATTGCAAGCAACACAAGGAGCACACTAGTGGTTGCCAGAAAACATTGAAATTGCCCATACCTATGGTAAACCAGAGTTATTGGTATAAGTTGTGGCCTGAGTTTGATTGCAAAGTTTTGAGATTTTCCCAGTATTTCATTGATTGAGATTGAAAAAATTCCCACTATAATTTTATTAAAATGGTAGAAAACATGCTCAGAATTTCAATAATTTATTGAAATTCTGAGCAGGAGTTTCATTACTAGATAAAAACCAAATCAATAGTAATAGTAATAGTGATTGTAATTGTCATTATACTCCTTTGTATTTTATAAAACATTAGTCACCGGTATACATATATAATGATATGAAAAGACCTATCAATAAATACATATGAAATATGCTAAAGAGAGTAATTTATTGAGCCCGACACTGCCAACTTGTGAGATAATCAGGACGTGGGGACCATCACAACCTGAAGCCCGGAAGGCGCTGAGGGTTTTGGTCCTCTGTGCCATTGGCGCCGCACCAGTTGTTTCCATGCATTCAATGCCGTTGACTTTGAAGACCTAGGTACAAAGCCATGAGAACTTATTATAAAGATAACTAGAAATAAATGTACTTACCTGCCTGATAAATGTGTTATGGAAAGTAAATGTGGAATAGACAACAATTTTGTCAGGCGTGGTGATGTTGGTGCCTGGTACATTGTGCTCGCCAACCTCATGAAGTAATGCCGCATCGTCGTGTGCCAAGTGGTGCTTGAGAATCTGAACCACAGCGTCCAACTTAGTCAACATGTCTGAGAACTCAAGAGAAATTCACTCTCAATCCATTTAGTGTGTTGATGCTTTTCTGATCACTGTTGATTGCAATCATCGTGGGGATATGGGATAACCAGTCTTCTATTGTGTTGGCTTCCTCATCTCCTTCCCATAGATTTGTTTGGTAGCATGCTAGCATTGAATTTGTAATGGAGGATATACAATCCAATGTTATCTATTCACCAGGGTTAACTGGCTGCCTTGGATCTATCAGACTGGCAAGGTGGATAGAGACAAAAGGTAGGATAAAGAGTGACAATATCAGTGGAGAATAGCAATAAGATGTGATCGTCATCAGCACATTCCTACAAAAGCAGAGATGGTATCTTTAGAGACGATGACCGGCTTGCGCACGAGCGACACACCATCTGTTAGCGGAAGAATGAACCCCCCCCAATGAACAACATCACGGATTTCTCCATCTATCTCCAGCAGCGCGCGAAAGCGACGCAAACAAGGCAGACAGCCATACTTGCGAACCTGGAGGCCGACGCCAGCGAGAGGGAAGCGGCAGTCTACGAGGAGGCACTCAGAGATTACGAAGAGAAGAACGCAGGACGCTTCTAGACTAAGTATTACATCTGTTCGCGACAAGTTATGAAATTGTATGCCTTTCCGCCTATGTCCCAATGTCTTTATGTACAAATGTATTTCATCATATATGAACAATGACAATTCTATGTTATGCTGGACAAAGTATATGAGCATTGGTGAGATATGATATTCTTGCAGGTAAACTGAGCTCAACATATAGACGAGAAACTCATCTATGTATTCTGGCCGATATGCTGAGCTCAACATATCGGCGAGAAACCCATATCTGTGGTATGCTGAGCTCTAGGAGGAAACAGCTGAAGCGGATGGGCCTCAATTGTTGTCAAAATGTGGGATGGGGTAGACCAACAATTCCATCCACAGATATTGCATGATGAATCTGCAGTATTTCATGTGAATTCAGGTTCACATTCCTGTCATTAAGATGGCAGTGTGGACTGCAAAAGCATTGAATATGCATCAACATATTTTGAACCATGTAGTTAGCTAGTATGTGCTTCCACAATTATATAAGACAGAGCCCTGAGAGAGCAGATGTGATGTGCAAAAGCATTTGATACCGTAGCTCCTCTCTATCCAGGGGCTATACTTATTTTCCGCAGCTAGGGGATATGTCAAGCTTGAGAATAGTTCAGTATTGCATGGAATTGTAAAACATTATCTTTTTACAATGCTCACAGGTTTTTACTTATCTCTCAAACGTTTCACAACCAACCATGACTATATACACATAGGTCCAGCTATTAGGTCAGTGTTTTGTATTACAAAACTATAGCCCAGGGCTGCAGGAACAGTCAGTGTCTCAGCAAACAGCGGATGCATGCACCTGTGAAAGGGTTAAAATATTTGGAAGCATCTTGATCACAATAAAAGAGGTGTACATAGTGAGACAATGGAATGGGTTGTTCATCTTGAAGAGCTTGAACGCCCATGTATAAGTCTCACATATGAGGGAATCTGTGGCAGTTTCTTTGCATCCATAGATCTCATGCGTTTGCATGACATAGAAAGCGCACCACTCATCTGGTGGGATAGTTTTGTAAGATATAGTTGGAAGATCACATAGGTGGATTTTGACAGCACTTCAATGGCCATTTGCATTGTCAGATTGTGTCTGCTGGGAGAGAGTGAATAGCTGAGATGGGAGAACCTCTGTTGGGTCAATATAAAGGAGATGTGATGAGGAAGAGATAGTGTTTGGAGGTGGAGATGTGGAGAAGCTTATTCAAGCGCTGGCTGGATGACCACCATGTGTATTAGGAAGTGGAATCCACAGAGCAAAAGAAAAAATCTGCACATCTTGTACTGTGAATAGAAGTGTTTCTATTGTCCAAATATTTTATCTTGGGGAGTTGCCTAGAGAATGGAGCGGGCCATTTCTTTAGAGGCAATCCAAGGCCCACAATGCCACAGTCTCCATCATCAATGACTGTCCCACCACTGAAGATTGCAAGAAACTTTTCAATCCCTCCATAACCCAAAGAGCAAAAGGATCTACATACCTGCAACGCCCACAAAATGAGACTTTGACATCTCAAGAAGTTATAGCAAATGTTGAAGCAGTCAGGAAAGATAACACCCACCTCCATATCTGCAATAGAAGTCATAATATATGGTATTTCAATCAACTCACCTATATCTGTTGTGAAATCAGGAAAAAAGGGTGAATTGAGCTCATCAGCAATGGTAAATTTGAGGCAGTCATATTCACCGACATTTTTAAGCCTTACACATCATTTAAATTGACAAATCAAGATCTGTTGCTATGTGCTGTATATGTGAGTGATAAATGAACATCTATGAAGTTCATATACTCACCAATTACCCCCAGATAAGAGGGGTACTCAATTCATGCAAGCAAGTAGGTTGGGCGCACTTGCACCTTCTGCCACTCAGTGTGCAGGATAATTGGCCAGAATATATCTGATTAAAAGAGGATCTAGACATGTGTTTGCACAACGAGACCCTGGCACATCAGCACAGGGAGTGAGCAAGCTTCAAAAGATAAAAGTATTTATACATGTATTAGGGACAATCAAAAAGAACTCTGTCAAATTTGTTGATCCGTGGGGATGGTCTATACTATAGGCTAATGCCCACAGGCAGATACATCCACAGAGTTGGTGGCTATGATCAATGGGTCAGTTTTGTCCACTGTAAAAGAAGGTATAGCTGCCATTATGGTGGTTACTGACTATTGTCAAAGTTCAGTTGGCATCAAGAGACATCATGGGATGTTTTACCATATCAAGAAACATGAGATGGTGAGGACATGATGAACAGAATATTTAAATATCATATACAGACAGACTAACATAGAAATATAATACAGTAGATTGCAGTTCTCTAGTGCTACATAGTATCTCAAGCCTCTACCAATTGCAACCTGAGAAAACTAGCGGGCCAGTTGAAGCATCTAACACCTACACCAACACAATCACATGTGGTACATTGGTCAGCTTGCATGTGAAAATGAACACATGGAAGCACATACTAGCTAGCTAGTTAAATCTTCGGATTGCCCTCAAGCTTGCGTCTACAATGTTTGCACCACTGCCGGCAATGCATGATGCTAAGGAAATATAAAGCTGTGAGGTAAAATTATGGGAAGCACAAAGTGAATATGCATATTGCAATAAGCTGGATCTTTGTAAATAATGACATCCTTATGATATGTGAGTTACACTATATATCTGAGTGATGAGTCCTCTCACGCAGGCAGGCTTGGATGCATATTGACATTTCTGTCATATCATATATATCACTTCTATATCATGTCTCTCTTTATATTGCATCCTATCTCCCTAATGTTTACATAAAATATAAGGTGGCTGAATAAGACAGAAACTAAAAGAATAATCACAGATATAAAAGCAAACAATATAAAGCAATAAATAGAACTAATAACGGCATTCAAAGTCATCCAATTCTTCCTTGCACTGGCTATCATTGTGATGGCAAAAGAAGCCAGGTAAATCAAATTTGACTTGCTCCATCACTCTCTATCTATTGCATTTTCGAAATAGGCTTTCAGCAGCAGACGGAGAATCAATCGACATTATAACTTCAAAGATCTTTGAGGGCATGCTGCTCACTGATCTTCCAATTATATGTTTGGTATACTCTTACTAATGTTGAAATGCACCTTCCCAAAGGACTGACTTGAATATAGAGGAACTATGTGGAAAATGTTGCAGAGATGACTGATTGCACCATGGAGGGCACCAGATAGCATGAAACATTTGAATAGATAGGCTTTAGAAGTCTTGCCAAGGCCAAATCAGGCAGAAATGTATATTAGGGAGATATTAGAAAATCTATGTGCCACACATGCTCTAACACAAGCAGGGTGTGCCTCACATATGGCAATTTATTCCTCAGCTTGCCTATCCAAGTCCATGCCTTTGTGGCTATCCGGACAGCATTGGGGATGCAAACTGGAGTATAATAGCAATTTTCTGGGATAAGTGTTTCCTTACCTATATTATGAATTATAACCTTCTTGCATCAATCTGTGTGAGTAAATCTTAAATAGAAGCATAAAGCACTAGCCTGAGTACAGGATAGTAAATATTCACACAACATCTCATTTGCATTGTCAATCATGCCCCTAGTACCCCAGTTGCTGAAGTCCTGATCACAAAAGGGGTCCCCTGTCTGTTTCCGTGGTACCTAGTGTTGTAATACAATACACTACTGATGCTGTAAAACCATTGTGCATCAGCCCATGGCTATTTGTAAAACCCTTCCAGGCCATATGAAATAAATATAGTAAATAGGTCTTGGGCGTATAATCACCTGGTGTGTAATGGATGGAATACCATGTATTTAATATACAGAAAATGCCCCATCCAGGCAGGCACTTATGCCTTCATAGAGCCCCTGAAAAAGTGACACACAGATAGCCCTATACAGTGACTGCCAAAAGCATTGCAATGTTTGCAACACTTGTATTGTTTGACCTATATCCTGGTAGCCACTAGCCCAGGTATGGTAATCCTACATACCATTAGAAAGCCATGAGTCTATATGTGTTTACTATAGGGGCTAGTATTACTTGAATTATATATGAATCTTTATTTATTATGCATTGCAACAGTTTTGTCACTTGTAATTTGATCATCCAAAACAATTATATAAAAATGAAGCATGGAAGTCCATTGACGACACAGCAGATTATATTGCCATTACCCGTGTTCTGAATAATAACATGCCACCTTCACTCTGTAATTCACAGTTCAACATCCTTGACGACCAGTACCATCACCCAATCTTTCACAGTAATTCCAACAATCAGCAGCTTGTTAGGCACCAGTGTCAGATTTTTCTTTTCCGTGGTGGTCACTACAGAAATGGTGTGTCAGCTTATCTTATTGCTGAGTGGGCATGTGTATCTGTTGGCACAGTCAATAACTCTACCAAGCGAGTTATGATTGTCTGCCTACTGTAGAGGAGAAGGAGAAGGCAAAGGAGTATGCAGAGAGCTGTACATGTGGAGCATGGCGTGGTGGGCATTCAACAGTTGATGGTACCAAAGTCCCTTTCTGTACTTGTCCAGGCGACAAGTCTGGTTTGATAAGAACAAAGACTACTCAATGAGCTGCCAGGTGTGCTTAATCCCTTTTGATTTTAATAAAACTAATACTTGACAGTTTGTTTCAATGGTGCACAATTGTCGCATCATTGACTATACTGTTGGCCATCCAGGCAGTGTACATGATCCAACTGCCTTTTAGGATGCATGTGTTGCCAAAGAAGCTACCTGTGCTGACTATCTTTCTGAGGGCAAGTGGTTATGGGCTGAGTCAGCCAATCCACTTACCCCTTGGTGTTCTACTCAATACATAAATCCACCTGGAGGACAGCTGACAAAGGAACAACATGCATATAATGCATGAGCAGCCAGGGTGTGTATTTTCAATTTTTACCTGGAAAATCAATCTGAGTATGAGCTGCCTAGATTCAAGTTCACTCAGAGTATATCAATGCAATTTTGAAAGGTTGATTCCAGTCTCTAAAGCAATTACGCTTTCCAGTGAGCTCTAAGGACCACGTTGATTTCACAGTCATGTGTCTCTGATGCTGTATAATTCTCCATAATCTCATCATTGAGATTGAAGAGGAGGAGAAGAAAAAAGGCAAAGCATACAGAACACAGTTATATACTATGGAGTCTCATTATGCAGGTCCTGGTACTGGTGGAATATGGGCATCTGAAGATGATGAGGAAGATTCAGACTTACCATATGTTGACTTGGAAGCAGCTGGTATATGTGCCAAGGGCTAGGCATTCCATCATAACTTATTACAGCAGTTACTTGCCAGCCCTGAATACCATGCAGATCAAGCAGCCTATGCTGCTTGCAGACAGGCACAGTAAATTATATATGCATAGTAGCTTACAAGTGGTGTATATAGCATAACTACAGTGGTAGTGAAGATGACCACCAGTTACTACAGTGATAACCCCTATGAGGTGTGGAATGCTAGTGCATACAAGAAGAACGAGCATACTACAAGAATTAAGTACTTATTTCATAACAGTAAAGGTGGAGTACCAGTACTGACCTGCTCAGCCAGAACACCCTAAACCCGCTCCTCATGCAGCCATCTCTCCTTCTCATGCTGCATCTCCAGTTGCTTCTGCTCAAAGTGGAGCTGCTGCTTCCACAACTCATATTCAAGTTCTAATTTGCATGTGTGCTCAGGTGCTGTTAGCTTGTCCTTTACTGTATCCCTCTTATGCCGAGCCTTTTTTGCATGCTGATAAGCAATGACAGTCTCAGCCTAGATGAGATATAAATTCAAATAAATCCAAGTAAATTATAGACTATCTATAGCATATAGTACCAAGTATATATGAGTATTCAGTGTGAATATTACCGTATATAGATGTATAAAATTATCTACTTTCTAGTTATATAATATAAATTACTCTTTTTAGCATATTTCATATGTATTCATTGATATGTCTTTTCCATATCATTATATATGTACACCAATGACTAATATTTGATAAAATACAATTAAATTTATTGTAATTATTACCATGACTATGACCATGACTAAGATTGTTTTTATCCAGTAATGAAACTCCTGCTATTATTTCAATAAATTATTGAAATTCTGAGCATGTTTTCTTACCATTCAAACAAAATTATAGTTGCAATTCCTCTAATTTCAATTAATGAGATACTGGGAAAATCTCAAAACTTTGCAATGAAACTCAGGCCAGAATTGAAACTATCACCTACACATACACCTCTGGTTTACCGTAGGTATGGGCAATTTCAATGTTTTTCTGGCAATCACTAGTGAAGATGATTTGAACACCAGTGTGAATCTTGAACAAAAAGTCCCCATGGGAGATATCTGACAGCATTTATACAACTGCGCAATTCCCAAACATGATCAGAAAGTGTGAGAATTTGTTTTTTTCTTTTATCTTTCTATGACGTCATCTGTAGTTGTACTTGTATTAGGATCGCAGTACTTGCAGTAGACCGCAGTACAGCACAGTAACATATTGGTCATGCACACAGCATCCTGCAGTTCCACTCGTATACTTATTCGTCATATCTGTAGCACAGTATAAATACTGGACACTTTCATACTGTAACACTATTGCATTCGTTGCCTTCACTCCTCTTGCATTCGTTGCCTTCACTCCTCTTGCATTCGTTGCCTTCACTCCTCTTGCATTCGTTGCATTATAAGTTTTTACAGGTTATGGGCCCCAACCTTTAACCTATGACTACTGCTCAATCCACAACTTCACCACCTTGCGATAACAAGACACATTGCTTCAACGAAGAAGACGTTCATGACCGTTTCTACAATAGCCAGGCAAAACCCCCTTGGGACGTTTGCAAGGAATTCATTTGCCCCAATCGCTACACCTTCCCGCATTAAACCAGCCATAAAGATAATTCCTGGGCAAAACCCACTGACCCAGATCAGATAAGTTGACTTATTGAATATCACAAACTATCTGAAAAGCAATGCGCAGAAGTAGAAGAACTTGCTTGATGAGTCCAATCATCTCGACCAAGTACTACTGTAGTACAACCAGTAGCATCATCCAGTTCAACGGTATGAACAGGACCCACCAGTACTACACCAAGGCCACAAACTCCGAGACCATCACAAATCCCCATTGCCCACTTAGCATTAGGCTCTGGAACACCTATCCAACAGCCCATTGCGCAGCAACAGCAGCAGCCACCTCCACCTAACCCGCCTAACCCACCTTCACCACCACCTCCTACTACCGTTGTACCAATGGCAGCTCAGACCCCTTTACTTTCTGACCTCTCAAAGGCTTTTCTAGCCATTCCCAAATTATGCAACAATGGTACCAATTTTGAGCTATGTAGAGCTCACATCAAGGCAGCAACTCGTACCATTGGGAACGAAGCTATCCATACTGATACCAATTTTGATGGAATTGTTGCAGCAGCTATCCAAGGGAAGCTGCAGAATAATCTATTCATGCTCATCAATACACTCACTACCTGCAAATGTATCATAGACAGCCTCATAACTTGCTTTGGCCAGACTACCACAGTTGTTACTGCAGATGCCGAAAGACAGCTCTTCTCAACGAAGTGCCAATCCAACTCACACATTATGAAGCATCTTGACGACCTCAAATTACAGTACAATCACCTTACGGAACTTGGGCGAAAAATTGATGAGAAGACATACATCAATATCATTATTGCCTCACTTCCATCATCCTACCGTCCTGCAATCAATGTGCTATCTACCTCCATCGACACCCAGAATAGGATTGGCGCAGTACTTGGGACAAACTACGTACCTGTTGTCCTAACATCAACTCAGGTCATATCATCTGTACGTGCTGAATCTCTCTCCCGAAACCTCCGTACTGGCAAGGCTTCAGACCACAGTCGATCGCATCAACACAGCAATAATTCTTCTGAAAAGAAGCACACTACATCAGCAGCAATGATTGACAACAAACCTCAAAGAGGAAATTTCCGAGGTTTCCGAGGAAGAGGACAAGGCTTTAGAGGACGAGGAGGAAGCTTGGCAGGCACAAGCCGACCACCCACAAGCACCAACACATCTTTGATGACGTGCTATAATTGCAATGGCAAGGGACGTTTATCCGCTAAGTGTCCATCTCCTCACCCACGGCAAACGCGAACGCCACCATCTCTTTTGACAACAGTGTATGGTCAGCAATGGCTAATACCGAAGTCCATGCGGAAGATGGAAGAACATATACCGAAATCTGGGATTCCGGTGCAACGGCTCATATTTCTCCATACCGATGGATGTTCGACAGCTTTGAGGAACACACAAAAACAGTCCACATCGCTGACAACTCAACAATTCAAGTAATTGGACGCAGAACAATGGTAATCCATGCACCATACAAGAACGAATGGTAAAAGATACGTCTCCTAAATGTCCTCTACTCGCCTAGTTTCCGCTGCACTCTTGTTTCAATCAGTCGATTTGTCTCGAAAGGCTTCAATGTCCTCATCGATGCAGAAGGCCTACACCTTCATGCCCCGGACAACACATACCTTGCCTCAATCCCATGCAGAAATGGTCTATACCGCATCGACCACACAGCTCCCAATTCGGCAATTGCACCCATGGCTTTCCTCATTGAAAGAAACAAGGTCTCGCTCTACGACGCACATATCCAAAATGGACATGTCTCATACGAATACATCAAGAAGGCTCTCGACTCAGATTACAAGTACCTTGGTCTCCAGATTGACCCCTCAAAGATGGAAGAACCTCTATGCGAAGCCTGTGTCAAAGGCAAACTCTCTCGCACTCCTATTCGAAAGGAACCATCTCCAATCGAGCTGTGAACTTTGGTGACATCCTGCATATGGATCTGTGGGGACCATCCCCGGTACGTGCTCCTGGCGGTTTCCAGTACACATTCACCATACTCGATGAAGCTACAGGATGGCTTCATGAACCAAAGATGCATACCAAGGATGAAGCTTTTGGGCAATTCGTTGCTTGGCATTGGCAATGTTTCATGCAGAGCGTTATACGCATCAAGATGGTCCACAGTGATTGTGGAGGAGAATTCCTTAGCAAGGACTTCACTAACTTCCTAGAGAAAGAAGGCATAGTTCAAAGACTCACCGTCCACGACACACCAGAGCACAACGGCATGGCAAAACATGTTCACCGCACCATCCTCAATACTGTACAAACACTACTTGCCGAAAGCGGCTTACCACCCTTTCTATGGGGCAAAGCTCACAATCACACCGTCTACGTCTACAACTACTCCCCACAAAGCTTCCTTCAATTCAAAACACCCTTCGAAGCTCAAATGGTGTACGTGTTTATTGGCCTGATTGTCACTCCGTTACTGTTGAAAGAACAGTGATATACCTCACCAATGACATTGTCGCGGGGGAACCATCCAAGGAGGATCTCCAAAACTTTGATCTCCCACCAGTTGATGATGACGACAATGACAACATGCCCAATCTCATCCCGTTCGACGACAATCCCATCGATGATAGATCTCCTGAACTGACGCCACAAATCGATCAAGAGCCCACAAGGACATCCAATGACAATCAAACTTTTGAATCACCTCCTATACCTCCCATCAGCAAATTCAATCAATTACGGCCTCAAAGAGAGAAAAGTCCCTCTGCAAAGGTCCGCGCATTAACAGATGGCACAGGCATTACAGGAGAAGAATTCGACCACGCCAACAACTTTCTATCTGCTAACATTGTCTACGCTACCTTACAAGTAGGAAACGACCCTGCGAATATGAAAGAAGCCCTTGCTCGCCCAGACAACCAGCAATGGATGCTTGCTATGGTAGAGGAAATCACACGCTTAGAAGCCAGGAGTATGTTTACCCTCCTACCAATGCAAATCTCATCAGCGCCAGATTTGTTTACAATCTCAAGGGCAATGAACATGGCAGTCCTACCCAATACCGTGCACGACTTGTCGCTCAAGGATAAAAGCAAGTCGAAGGTCTAGACTACAACTTTGACGACATCTTTGCACCAGTTGCCAGACTCGAATCAGTACGCGCCATGTGCACAATCACAGCAATCAAAGATGATGCACTTGTCCGGACCAACATCAAATCCGCTTTCCTATACGGACGTATGGAACCCAGAGAAGATGTGTACCTTGTGCCACCAAAAGGAATAACGCTACCGGGCCTCAAACCCGGACAGGTACTCAAATTACACGCATGTCTTTACGGCCTTAAACAAGCCGGAAGACGATGGTATTAGAAGCTACGTGACCCTCTGAGACAAATTGGTTTCACTTGTGCACAATTTGATCATGCAGTCTTCTATCAACAACTTTCACTGGCTGAAGGCTCTGGGACCACCGCTATATTCTGTCATGTGGACGACATGGGACTCAAAGCAAATAAGAAGTACATGCCCCACCTCATCGCTGCACTCAGATCACGCTTTGAACTGAGTGAACGCGGACAAATCCATTATCTCCTAGGCATGCACATCACTTGTGACCGTGAAAAGCGTACTATCTCCTTTTCACAGAGCGCATACATCAATCGTATTCTCACCAGATATTGAGTTGATGAAATCTGCACGGTTACCACACCTATGGACCCGAATGTCGCACTTTCCAAAGAACAATGTGCCACTTTGGAAAGACAACAAGAAGAGATGAAGAACAAGCCGTACAGAGAAGCACTCGGTGCGCTCATGTACGCCTCTGTTGGAACAAGACCAGATATTACCTATACAGTATCCACCTTGGCGAAATTCTCTCAGAACCCCGGTCCTACGCACTGGACTGCACTCAAACGCGTGTTTGCTTATCTTCATGGTATGCAGCACTACACTCTTACACTCGGCGGAATTAGCTCTCCAATCCTCACAGGATATTGCGATTCTGACGGAATGTCAAACCCTGACGGTCATCCTATCGCCGCCTACATCTT
>MLYV02000586.1:0-11883 GCA_001913855.2 Hermanssonia centrifuga | reverse complement strand
GGGACACATTGGGTGAGTCAGGTAGGAATGGTAAAGTGACAGGTACTCACCAATCTCTGCATTAAGCTCAGTATCACTTGACGGCGACCAGTTAAAAAGTTCACCGTAGTCGTTCTCGGGATGTCCATCATCGCTGGATAGCTCGATGGGTTCAGATGGTGTCTCGACGTTGCCGTACTGATCCTCTGACAGCTCATCAATGTCCTCTGAAGTTTCCTCTACAGAATCCACGGTTTTCGCTCCTACGTGTGTGTTATTATATTTGGTAGCCATGAAAGTATATTATGGGATAGAAAGGAATGTGAGAGAATGTCGTCGTCGCTGTGTACAGTATTTTACTCATTATTTGCTATTTTTCGGAATTAATCGAATTAAACGCCCGATTGAAAACGCGCGGACAAGAATTTGTGAAACGGTTGTATCATCTTTTTCACATTGGTCAGCAACGGAGACTACTATACAGTGCTGACGACTGCTGACGAGCGCCTCGAGGGAATCCTCGGACAGGATGACTACCTCGGCATTATTCTTCATCTAGAGAAGATGGGCGTGGCCGGTGAGGGTAGGTTCGATATCCCTCAACCGGACAGTTGTTGCCTGACATCGTCACGAGTGTGATAATGAGATGAGAAATAAGAGGGCTCGTCGGATTTCATGCTGCCTGGTCATATCGTTGAGTCGAAGCTCAAAGCTCAGGAGGACCAGGAGGACGATTTGGCTGTCAGATTCTTACAGGATGCATACCTTTCAGTGCTTTACAGCTTCCAAGGTCCCAAATATAAGAGACTTAGCTTCGATGTTCATGGCCGCAGTTGTGAGTGTCTCGTCTTCTCTCTGTTTGTTTTCTCTTATAGAATACTGACAAATGATATTCGTATTCAGCTTCGCCCACCCCGTATTGGGGGGAAAGTTCCGGGGAACTCGTCATCAGATATGGAAACGTCACGGACGCGGCGAATGCTGCCCTAGGAATCCCGCTCCTTGCAAAGACGGGTCAATTGATTTACATCGCTAACGTGCATGACGAGAACGACGAATGGGTTCGAGTGCGGCTCGCGCTCATCAATCCGAGTGGGGACGTCGCCCAAGACCGGCAGACTATCGTTAATCCCCTTGCGGCTGCATTGTTTGGAGGCAAGCTGTTCTTTGAACACCCGCCTCTCTTCCCGAATGCCCAAGATCGTGTTCTAGGTCTTGTGAAGTGGGGTAAGTGACTACTAGTTTCTCTTTTGGAAGTAGGTATTCATCAGGTGTTTTAGATGCGAATTGATTCAACCCAATGCCCTGCCAGATGGTGGCATCATCGTCGTGCTCAGCTCCTGAGGCATGCTATTTCTTACTAGGTCTATGATTTTATGAGGTTTTATTATATATGCCGGTGCTCGTTGGTTCTTTGATTTCTATGTGGGTCCTACTCTTTGTATTCTGTCCCTTATCCACATGGGTGGTCCTTTTTACTTACTAGTAGCCTACATTTGATTATCCTGGTTTCAGCACTTGTTCTCTAGTATTACTGTTTTGATCACCGTGTCCGCCCGCTCAATATTATACTATGAATCTCAAAGTACAACTACTATGGATGAATTTATTGTACCACCACCACAGCTTCCTACCAATGTTCCGTGATCTGAATTACCAACTAGTATGATACTCAATTCTTCACTGGTAACTGCCTCATATCTCTCATGATATTGCAATCTCAATGTTAGTCGTGTATTTATGGGATTACTCGAAGCGGTATAGTAATTTTAGGCATTTTATTCCTTATGGTAGACACCGTATCTCTAAAGATTTGGCTGTATATGTGGGATGTCTCCTAAGGCCTCCCGCGTACGATGACCAAGGCGCCATAGCGGTATGATACTGAATTGGTCAAGTATTATGCGGATGCTTCTAGGAAAACTGCAACGGTAACACCTCTGACGCATGGACGGCTGGGCTGGGGGTCTCAAGCCAGCTGGATTTCCAGCTGGACTCCGCGAGCTTGACAGTGCTGATGGTATATAGCAAGAGGCGTGACTGCAATGCCTGGATAGGATATATCAACGAAGGGCCGCGAATGCCGTCTCTGGTATGAGCTTGATGAGGTCCTCCCAGTGGTAGGCGATAGATGGGAAGGTTGGGTCTCGATGGAGTGAGGTCATCCAGATCTAGTGAACACTCGTCATCCCGTATTTCTCCGCAGCATCTAGAGCACTATCTGAATCTATCTCCCATATGATAGAACCCATGTCGAGCCTCGTATAGAGTCCTTACGAGCGCCTCGAGAGTACCGGAATCCTCGGACAGTGTGACTACCGATATCGCCTTGGCATTATTCTTATCTAAAGAAGACGGAGGGATATCGAACCTACCCTCAGGACAGTTGTTGCTTGACATCGTCACGAGTGTGATAATGAGATGAGAAATAAGAGGACTGGTCGGATTTCATGCTGCCCACGTGGCTACTTCGCGTAGATTAAAGAGGGCCTTTACGCCGGCGCCGGCGCCGGCAGAGCAAAACCCGACACAAGGGGGATAGCCTAGAAAAAGTCGATTGTCTTCTTTTTCTATATGGTCAGCAACGGAGACTAGGGATAGCCATTGAAACCGATTAAGCAGTGAGTGCAAGCTGAGGTAGGGACATCGAAACGAGGCTCACCATATTGAAGCCAATCCATACTTCTGCTGGCGGACATTGTGAAAGTGCCCACGATTGTGAATCTCCAGTTTCTCTCCGCCGGACTATAATGAATTGTGATTGCTCCGTGTAAAGTGGCAGTAGACTTTCCACGATCGGCCTCGTTGTAAAGCACTGGATGCCTCCGAGATCACACAGCACAGGATGGCGCTGACCGAGGCTGACCGGTCCGGCGAGTCGCTCGCTCAAGCTTGAGGCCATTCCTGGGCAGCAACCATGGGGGAGTGCATGGCTGCTGCTAAGACGACGGTTTATTATTCTCTAGGTGTCGTGGCAGTCTAGAAGGAGAGACTCAGAGTCAGGAACAAAGGAGTAGACGGAAAGTCTATCAAATGCGATCAAACCCGACGTCGGAAATCAGAACACACAGGTATTATAACTTTCCGATGCCTGGTTACGAATTACCCCAAAATCCCCATATCCCGTGCAGGTCACAGGTGCACAGCGTTCTTTTATCTTTCTGCACACGACCAGCTCCTGCCCGGTCTTTGGACCTTCACTGAACGGACATCCGACAAGTTCCGCTTATCGAGAGGTTTGCCGTTCAGTTTGGTCTGCGCCTTCGCACTAAAAGCGTTAGGGAAAGCGGTTGTTCCCAATTGATCATTCAAAAGATTAACTTTATACCCCCGGCACCGATAATTACATCAAAACTCTCCTTTTGCTTATTACTAGTTCCCCCTTTTCATGGACAGTTCCCCCGAGCTTCTTACGTCTCCCCCCATCCAACAAGTTCATCTCTAGTCACATCGCAATACATTCCAGTTTTGTGTACGACGATGGCCGACCATCGGGATGATAACGAGAAGGGGTCCTCGGGTTCGAATCCGGGTCTCGTGCATTTGAGCACAGATACGAACACGGGTACAGGCAGCGACTCCGACTCGCATTTACAACCAGAGATCTTTCAACGACCGACGGGCCTCAGGGGATTCTGGTACAATGGCACAACACAGGTCACCATGCTCGGATTCGTTTGCTTCATGTGTCCAGGTCTCTTCAACGCTTTGAACGGTCTTGGAGCGGGTGGACAGGTCGATTCTTCGACGAGTGCCAACGCAAACTCGGCACTCTACGCGACGTTTGCTGTTGCTGCGTTCTTTGCAGGGTGCGTGGTCTTTTCTTGCCTGCTCACCGTTACTAGAACCCTGCCCCTTTGCACAGGTCCATCAACAACGTGCTAGGATCCAAACTTACCCTGCTCCTGGGAAGCTGTGGTTACGCCCTTTACATCGGGTCTTATCTGTGAGTAAGCTTCATTTTCCGCGCATCATGATTGATATCTATCATTGCCTCGGCCGCTGACCTTTGACGCGCTCCTGTATCGTAGGGCCGTAAACATACACGAGAACGTAAGCGGGTTTGTCATCGGCGCTGGGTCTGTCCTTGGTGTCTGTGCTGGCCTGCTATGGACTGCGCAGGGCTCGCTTATGCTGGCGTACCCAACGGAGAGCCAGAAGGGCATGTTTATCGCTATCTTTTGGTCGATATTCAATCTGGGTGGCGTTGTTGGCGCGTCAGTATCATTGGGCCAGAACTTCCATTCTACGGTGCGTGTACCTTGCGCACAGGATCTGTCGTTATTGGCAATTGACATGTTGATATTCGCCCGGGTGGGAATTCTCAGTCAAACGGCGGTGAGCATCTGATGATAAGGTTTAAGATAAACTTTGTACTCACCCTTTCGGTCTTCCCTGCTTCGAACAGTCTCAAATGGCACATATGTGCGTATATAGTACTATGTTCAAGACTTGATTGACTCATGATACTTGTCCTCAGATTGGATTCGTCGTTCTTACTGGCATCGGCGTGTTGATCCCCCTTCTCATGGTGGATCCACACAAAGTAATCCGCTCAGATGGAACCCGAGTCACAACGCCCAGACATCCTTCTTGGAAAACCGAATTCTGGGGACTATGGGTCGCCCTCCGTACTGACCCTTATATTATCCTTCTTTTCCCTATGTTCTTCGCCAGTAACTGGTTCTATACCTGGCGTGAGTCTCTTTCCCGTTCGTTTGACTGCCAAAAGGAAACTACTGAACTTTTCATCCCCTCGAAATATAGAATTTAATGACTTTAATGGCGCCATCTTCAATATCCGCGCTCGCTCATTGAATAACCTCGTTTACTGGCTAGCTCAGATCATTGGCTCCGTCAGCATCGGTATCCTTCTTGACCAACATAGACTCAGTCGCCGACTACGCGCTTTCTCCGCCTGGTGTGTCTTGCTCGTCATGGTCTTCGTCGTCCACGTCTGGGCATATTTCTACCAAAAGTACGTCCCCCCCTGCTCCATCTATCCATCTACCATTTTCACGGTATCATATAAAGGAACTACACACGCGAACAGATCCACTCAAAAGGATTCCACGAGATCGACATCTACGATAGCGAATATACCGGCCGCGTCATGCTGTTCATTTTCTGTGGCGTGCTCGACGCTATGTGGCAGACTACAGCGTACTGGATGATGGGCGCCATGTCAAACGACCCCGCGAAGCTGGCCCACTTTACTGGCTTCTGTGCGTCACATTTCGAAAATACACTCATGAACAATTCCCTCTGATCGTCCGACGTGGATATCTATACTAGATAAATCCATCCAGTCTGCTGGTGCTGCTGGAATATGGCGTGGAGACGCTGTTGGTCTACCGTGAGTCACCCTTCGTGTATATAAAGCGGGAACTAATCAACTGTGTTGATTTGAAAGATATATGAACATATTTATCTCAACGTGGGTGCTCCTCGTGGCGGGACTTGTATTTGCACTTCCCATGATCCACATGCGGGTGCAAGAGACCAGCGAAGACGACGAGATGTGAGTGGTATCCTGTATCTTTCTTCTCTTATCCCCTAATCGATCTCGCTATAGGTACGATCTTGAGTCGGAGCCTAGCGATCATGCCTTAACGAGCAATAGGTGACAAGAATTATATATATGACTTTAGAGTCAGTGCTACATTTATTTTCATGATATGTTACGAACCGCCTGTACTATTTCTTGCTGCCCTCTCCCGACTGTTTTCTTCTCTGGATACCACCGGATTTATAATTTTAGGATCCCGCGGATCGAACTTTTGCTAGTAGGCTGGTAGCTGCTGTTATCATTACCTGAATGTACTTCGTTCCTGTGCAATCAGTATATCACACTCGTTTCTTGCGCTTTATGACCCAGATGGTTGAATATGACTGATATTGCCGCTTGGGCCTCCGTACTATCGCAGGGAATAAAATGGAAACACGTACGTACGTCTACAGACCGGGGGTATACAGAGGAATACAGCGCCAAGAATTGAGTACAAAATAACCTACACAAAGTCCTTCTGCCTTCGACTCTCCAGGAGCCTATCACTGATTCTCAAATCAAAATATTGTAGCCAAAGTGCCGGTCTCATCTGGGGCCCCACCAAGAGCATTCATAACCTTCGTGTTCGGCCCGTTCTTCCCAAACGTAAACCCAACCCACACCCCTCTTCCAAACGGCTCCTCCTTTTCCAATACCTTGTCCACGTTCCGCTGCTTCTCAAGTACCTCGGCGTACTTTTGCATGTCCTCGGGATTGGAGAAATCGTCGTAGTATCCGGTGTCAAAGTCCCCGTTGAGTTCGGGGACGAAGGGCGAGTCGATGGAGCGGAGGTTGTCCCATTTGACGCCGTTGAAAAAGGGGTGTTTCTTGACTTGGTCGAGGGTGGCGTACCGTACGCTCGCGTGAGCGATCAACCTATGATGTATATCAACAAATCGATCAGAAATTCTTCCCGGAGGGATGGAGAAGGTCCAAACCTGGTAACTGCATCCCAAGCTATATCATCGATGTTGAAGATCAAGTCTTCAGGTCTGTCGTACTCGGGCCTAGAAAGCACCTTTGTCCAGTTCTTCAAGTTCGTCCACGTCTCCTCGGGAGTGCTCCCAGTGAACGGCGGAAAGCCCGCTAGGAATTCAAAGAGGATGCAGCCAAGAGACCAGAAGTCAACCGAGAAAGTGTACGGCTTGCCCCGGAGCACTTCGGGTGCCATGTAATCGGGAGAACCAACGATCGAATCAGCATATCGTGGGTCTGAGTGACGGATGGAACGATAGATGGAACGGCGTTCGAGAGTCGAGCGGTGGATCACCTCCTTGTCTTTCACTTTGTCAAGCTGGATGTGATGATAGGTGAGTTACAAAAATCAAAGTCGCCGGCTAGCCCATATTTACCTTGACTTTGAGGGATTCAATCCGTTGCGGGTTGAGCGCCCCAGTCGCCAACCCGAAATCGGTCAATTTGACGTGCCCTATGCTATCAACAAGGAAGTTCTACTA
Source organism: Hermanssonia centrifuga (assembly GCA_001913855.2). NCBI lineage: Eukaryota > Fungi > Basidiomycota > Agaricomycetes > Polyporales > Meruliaceae > Hermanssonia > Hermanssonia centrifuga. The sequence goes on along the minus strand of MLYV02000586.1, from coordinate 4,899 downwards.
TAGATTCAGCTAAAAAGCCGGATGGGATGTAGGTAAATGCGTACCTCTGGCTTCAGATCTCGATGGATGTATCCAAGTTTATGCAACTCGTTCACTCCAGCAAACATCTCGCTAATGTAGAATCTAGCGTGCTCCTGTTTGAGGACACCAGCATTATTCAGTAATGTGCGGAAATCACCGCCGGGAACATATTCCATCGCAAGGTAAACAAACTGAGGATCTTGGAAGGCGTACAATAAGCGGACCAGCCACGGGGTCTTAGTGGCAGTGAGGATGTCGCGCTCGACAAGGACGTGTCGGATCTACAAGACGATTAACGTCAGATGCATATTTGCATCACGGAGTGAATACGTGATGACCTCATCCATCTTGTGAAGTGTGCGTTTCCGCATCTTCTTCAGCGCACAAACTTCCCCAGTTTCTTGCTTTCGAGCCAAGTAGACTTCGCCGTAGCCTCCTTGCCCCACTTGAGCGATGATGTGGAACTGGTCGACTCGTAGCTTTGTTCGACGCTTGCGGAGGACCACGCGTTCGCGTCCACAATATGACTTCCACTCTTTCTGATATTCGGAGTTGGTAAGTCCCCGTGAATCAGTGTCGTTGTCGAAATTGGCTCGTCTGTCTTTCCGAGCTGCAAGGTATCCGAGAAGTTGGAAGTAGTAATCTAGGAAATCTGGTCTCACAATGTCAGCAAGATGAAGCTGCAGGCTATTGTGGAAGATACATAATACTGTACTGTATCTCCGGGAAGGCGTATTAGGATAACTTACATAGTTGTGCGACAGTGGACTTTCGTCTGACCTCGGGGCTCTCTAGCAATTCCCTCTCCCATTCTTTCAGGCCCTCTTTCTTAATCGTGACATCTCCACCTCTCGCAGTTTCCATTCTTATGTCAGGGTGTAAGGTACCCTTTGCTGTTGCCATATGGATATCTCGGTTGGTATAAGCTGGTAAGCCGCCTTTGGCGGTATTCATGTGGATATCATTGTAGCGTCCATAGGGGTTGTCCGCTTGAGATGGAAGACCAGACATTTTTGAACAAGCAGATGATTAGGGTATGAGTATCCAGATGGCGGGTGACAATAAATGAGAAGAAGAAATCAAAGAGATGGTGTATGAAGTTGAAGTTGAAGCTGGCTGGGGTTCATTGATGGGCGCCTGATTCGCATTAGCGCCCATGCTTCTGTCGAACTGAACGAGCGCTAGAACGTGGTTGTCTTCCTGCTCAACGACCAATATGGCTCAGACTCACGTTCTCCGTGTCCCAAAACTCGACCTACCCTCAATCCTTGCTCAACAGAACCCTCACATCGACCTCAAGCTAGAAGCATATGAGATATCCACCCGAAACTTCCTCACAGCAGTCTCAGGGTACACTCAAAGAGCCCTCGCAGAAATCACGCACCGCAAAAACGCCCATGTGACGGAAAAGAATAAGATTGCGGAGAGGACACAGCAGGTTGAAAATGAGACGAATGCTTGCAAGGTCAAGGAGCTAGAACTTATAGCCAGTACGTCCGCAAAACCTAGGATATATCGTACTACTAACACGGGTGTGAGTATAGCACTTGAAAGGGAGCGCGAGGAGAGAAAGGAGGCAGAGCTATCTGTAGCAGCATTTGAACGTCAGCTAGCTTCAATAAAGGAGCAATGTGCTCTCCTTGATATGGAGATTGAACAGCGCAGGGTCGTTGTTCTGAATCTGCAACGAGGTACGAGAGTCCGCAGTCTACCGCGTTTCACAATATTGACCTTCCGATAGAGCGAAACCGAGAACGTTCGATTCTCAACAGCTACGCGTCCAAGACTTCTCCGGAACTTTTGGAATGTGAACGACGACTCCACAGTGCGATAGAAGGAATAGGCAAGGATAAGATCCTTGTTCGATTTACGCACCTCGACCCAGCAGAGCCTGGGCGTGAATTTAGCTTCGTGATTGATTTGTCAAGCAAAATCTACAAGGGTATAGTACTTTGTTTTTCGGAGTGTCTTCCTGTCGCGCTAATAGGGCTCTTCACAGTGCCGACCACGAGTCCGTTCCTACCTACTTTACCAATTCTGGTGGATGAACTGAACCAGACAAGAGATGTATACACGTTCATCAAGCAAGTACGACAGGCTTTCGTAGATTTGGTCACAGAGGACAGATAACTATTATGTTATGTGAGCGATTTCCGATGTTTATCATTGCAATTGTTTACTCATATAGTCTGACAGTCCATCTGAAATCTTCGATTCTGAATATAACCACTTCTTTTATATACCAACACCGGATATTCCTCTCGATACCCACATCCTTATTCATGCCCACATAACATATCTGTAGAACCCGTCGAAATCCGCAGTCGCCCCGCCCTTTCGCCACACCGCATGTTTACTACTGGCCACAACAACATCGCGCATTTGAACGTACTGCCCAACCTTTATCTTGATCTGAACGTCCGCGTCCTACTATTCCTGGATCCCGTCTTACCGTAGCGTATCTAGCAACGCCTGCGAAGATCACGAAGCCTCCCGCCCTCGTACAACAATCTCTTTCTACGCACTGGGACGATATGACTCGTATGGAGGATCTTCGATACGTAAATACATCGGCTTGTTTTTCGTTGTACCCCGTAACTGAATTTCACTCTCCTGTTACAGGATATCGTGGACTTCCCTCCCATCTTCCCGAGGGACTGAATCTCGTCATGGAGAACCGGACGATCCAGAATCGTTCTTCGGAACGTACCTATGGGTCTCACTTCATGCCTCCCCGCTCTCGAATGATGTTCTCCGAAGTCGAAACGCGCTGCAACCTGGTTTAGCAGTACCTTTCACTATACCCACTTTGAACTTTCCTGAAATGCGTCTGGTGGAGGCCGCCAGGAATGTTGAATGCGAGCTTTAAGCCTTGGAAGTCCGAGTCGACCAGTGGACACATCTGCGGAACCTCTCGGGAGAGTTGGAATTTTGATATGAGCATGCGTCAAGGCACGGTCGAGAAGCGGTCGATGGTTGGAGAGCTTGCCAGCTCGAGTTGCTGTTGCAACGGTGGAGGCGTCGGGCTACCAAGAAAGACAGCTGATCTTCCAGCTGATTATCTGATTTGGTTATATGGCTCAGCTACAGTGCTATTGTTGGGCAGTGGATCCAATCCATCGGGTGGACACGATGTGATCTGTACAGAGTAGTGCTCCGTGCATGCTTGTTGAATTCAAAGCGAGCCATCCTCGGTGTCATTGGAGAGTCGATGGTGACCCGGAAATGAGAGCCCTGAGAAATTTCACGAGCCGAAGAATGGAATCCGGGTGAAGCACTGGGACTGACACAGGATTGGAAGTAAGACGAAGTCAGGGGGATGCACAAAGCCGCTCACGACGCATCATAAAAATGCATCGCCTATAGTCCCAAGCCGAGGCAGAAAACCCCACCCATCACACACTGCCAGAGCCTTCCTTAACATGTCTGACTTCGAGACTACTGCTGATCATTCCGTATTCGAAGAGCAGCCCTTAGCATGCGACACGTATGAACAAGCGGCCAGGGCTGCATGCGCGTTTGTCCAACCGTCTCCTGACTTGCAGAAACTGAAATTTTACAAAGGGTAAGCACTTTATTGTGCGGCGATTCGAATTTTCGTATGCTTACCTATATCGTATTGATAGGCGACTCGGCTCGGGTGCGGATAAAATCGTCGGTACGTTAGGTTTTCAGGACCGTTCGTCATTGTTGTCATGAATGAAATTCGTAAATAGGGGTAGGCTTGCCGGGTACCAGCACCGTCCTCGACCTAGTCAGGCTGGACGTAGATAACGCCAAGAAGGGCATCCACTTCAACGCAAGGAAGGTAGCCGGTGACAATGAACATAAGTTGGCCGCTTTCATAAAGCCCACGGTGGATATGTCCGTGGAGGAGAGAAAGAAGCTGTACGAGGGGTACCTTGTGCCCTTGCAGACTATCGGAGCGGCAGTGACGTTGTGGAACATATGGGCTTCTGGACGCAGACCGACCGGGGATGAGGTTGATATCGTGGAGGAAGAATCCGCGGCATGATGCATGAGCACTTATATGACAAAGCGTGTGTATAGTTGTCTAAAGACAATGAACTGGTTGCTTCCTCGCTTGAAGTGGATGTGGTAATACTAAGGACATAGCAAGACTCGGACTACTGTCTGATACATTGAAGAAGATAGTATATTGCGGATCACAAACTATAATTTATAAGACGTTGTTAAAATGTACAAAGAATTTGACTCAACTCGCTACTCGCACTAACAAATGGTGAGGGAATTTTGACAGAGAACAAAAATAGTGATATTGTCAGTGAGAATATATAGCAGAGGTACAATGTTCATCCCAAACCACAACAACCGAATGTGGGCTACTATCCGTCTGCATCCTCGTTCGTGCTCGTCCCGCCATCGCCTCTTGCTCCATTAAATTTCAAATGACACGTAAACATTCAGTTAATTGGGTGCACCTTCCCCGACACACCCTCGGAGGCTAGGTTCACCTGACCCGATGTTCCATTGAAAGTCGAATATATTATATGTTGTATAATCCCTTGTAATATACAGTAGGTGCACCCAGCCCCAGGTGCACCTGATTGAGAATGTATCAATTAATTAATACGTTCTGACAGTAAATATAGGACATACCTAGGTGCACCTGCAAAACAGCGGTGCGACGTTCAAAATAAATGATTTCTTGAAGGATTGAACCCACGCTACCGAGTGCGATTAACCACCTAGACCACCACGGCGATATGTATAACCAGGAGCGAGGCTCTATTATGTGAGTTTAGGCCGACAGATTTAGATGAAGGGTCGCTTCGAGCGACAGATACCTTGCTTCTGCTAGGCATGCGCTTCAAACGTAATACTTTTATTGCGATGCGTACTATTGAAAAGTAGTAG
>MLYV02000582.1:0-13164 GCA_001913855.2 Hermanssonia centrifuga | reverse complement strand
AAAATGAGTTGCTGAGTAGCAACTGAAGATTCGTCGTTATATATGATGGAGGGAGTGAATAGCGGCGGAGTGTAGAAATGGAGCGAGGGAGACCTACGTCATCGACTTTTATTGACGTAGCGTCTCGTTTGAAGGAAAGAGGCCCAACGACGGCCAACGACCTGCAAGTACGATGGGCGCCTACACGCGAGGTGTGACGGCGCGTCAAGTCACGTCACGGACGATGTTCAGATCTGACTTACGAGTGTATCATAGAGCCTTGTATTCCTATCACCTGAATTATGCCTGCTTACGGCTCCTTGTGATGCGGTCACCAATCAGTCAAGCACTTGCATTTACTTGCATGTCGTCGCCGAATAGGTGTGCCATACATGGCCATGTAAACGCTCCCCGGTCCGTCGGCAACTTGCAACCCGACAACTGCCTTGTAAGCATATGTTTATTTTGCTGATGGAACCAATTGACAATCGCCCAGAACAAGTGCTGTGACGTGTCTCGAGAAAGGGTCGCAGTGACTGCAGCCGTACTTGGAGTCTCCTTTTACCCACATTTCGTCTGGGCTCTGCATTCACGTCGAACGTCAGCGGCGAAAGGCATTGTAACTCAAGCTAACTGGTACGCCATCCTGGTCCATAGCTACGAACCTCTTCTGACTCCAATCTTATAGGAAATGGAGGGGAGTCTATGAAAATTGCACAAACAAGCAACTCGCAGAGGCTTTGCTCTTGAAGCATGCCAAGTATGGACTACCTTGGTGAAGGTAAAACCGTTGAAGGACACTTGTCTTGGTTCATGTTTGTATCGGCCATGCGCCAGAAGCATTCAAGTTGACACTCATCCATAGAATTTTTCATGGGAATTGCTGTCCCGCTAGCAACGCATTGCGTATGTTACTATCATCAGATTGTATCCGAAGGTAGGCCGGATTTTTGGCTACCACTTTGCGCAACGTAGACTAGATAAATATCATCTACCATTCAGGTTCCTCGAATACATTGGCCTCTACGGACACAATAAAACTGAGGTCCTAGGAAGAATTACAAGCGCAGTTTCAGAGTTCGGATCTGCCATCGGTGACACACCGCCCGACGTTATCGTCACGACGGGGCCCTTTGTTTGGATAAGAGTGCGTCGTCATTACATATTGAATTGACCTTTGGCGATGGGTCTCGGCCTTTTTACGCGAGTTGAATGGCGCCGTGACCCACTCGTAGCACGCAATAAAATCATTCTGGCGATAGCTACTTTGACATCGGTGATGGGTTGGCGGATGGTAACGGACTATCTTCTACACTCCGACCTCTTCCAATTTCTTCCCCGCCTTCCAGGTTTGCTCCCTTCGAAATGCGCCGGATCATGAAGATCGGCGACTGGGTTAACTCAGCCTGACAAGCTATTCGCATTGATGGACCAAGCTCCGGCATCGAGGACACAGTGCTGTCGAATTTGCCAAGGGTCCATTACTTCTTTTGCTCCCAGATGGGCCAACTTGAAAGGGCTGTGTTCTTCTCCCGTAATCGATATGAAATGAGTGCGTACTAGTACCCGGTCATCATGGGTCGAGTGCATCTCAGACTAATCCATCTTCATGCCCCAGATTCCGCTCGTGTCTACGTTAGAACTTTGATTTTCTGCATCCCGTGCTATCTGTCAGCTGCAGGAAGTCGGATAGTCATGACAATCAATATGTTTGCCATGATCATGGTTTCAGCGATCCAGAGGTATGTAAAACTGCTCCAGTAAGCATTATATTCTAACAATATTCAACCCTTTACGTTAGGTAGGTGCGCAATTGCTTACCATATCGGCTAAGCTACAAACCCCGCTGAAATTTTCGGTGGTCCACCTGAGTTGGCATCGCTCCCGGACACATGCTTCATTTCTACTCCAGGATGATCATTTACGCTGCTGGAACGGAACCAGATAACCCACTCCAGATGTGATACCTGACTACTATTAAAAGGTGCGCCACATGATCTGGAGTGCCAGTACCGACAATTGAATCTCTCTTGAGAAAACAAAGTACTGTCGCTTGATACGTCCTCCCAGAAGCTCCGTTGCACCCCTATCGTTCGGAGTGAACACGACCGGCTTGTCAGCTATCTTCAATCCTGATGTTGGCAACTATTGTCAAAACATATTTGGTGTGTCATGTCCCACGTAATCCATATATAGCTTCTGGCTTATTGAATGGAATTTTTTTAGTATCATCTCGAGAGCTCGGTAGCTAGACTGCTAGAAGGACGTGACTAGTGGATCCGGACTTGCAGAGCCTTTCCCTTCGGATTCCGAGGTGAGTTGCCTCGTGTCAGTACTTGACAAGTCCAAGTACGTAAAGTCTCACTTTTATACTCAGAGGATTGGTATAGATCTTTAAAATCCTCGGCATGATTGGCTTCCTATGTACAGGAGGCTATCCTCCCAGACTCCTATAGTCAGTTCGACAGAATCTACCCGGAGGCTATCGCTTTACAAATACATACCTTTTGTGACAACCGGTCTGCACACGCTTCCTGATCAACGGTGATAAGGTTCCTGCACCACTAGCATGACAGCTTCGAGATATCAAGGATTTAGCCAACCTTATTCGGTCACACTCGGCAGACGAGTCATTTCTGCACCAGCCATGTTACACGATGTCAATATGCGCTTCCGCTCGTATCGCAACTGGGTGTTGTGACCTTCAGACTCCTCAGGATTGAGAGAATGTATATATGTCAACTCGCGGAGTTGTTTGGACGGACCGTGCGTGCCTGCGGTGCGAGACAGTCTTCCAAAGCACGTCCGAGGCTTTCCAGGGGTTTCCGATTGCTATTACTGACAGACAGCACTGAAACATTCTCACACTTGCCATGCTGTTATGTCGATGCAATATATTCTGAGGACCCCGGACTAGGTCGGCTGCTATACATGTTGCATTGTGATCTACACATGGAAGCACTGCGAGCCTAGAACGGCTACAAGGGAGTTTGGGATGTGATATCGCTATCATGGGTGGGTCAGATTGGCGTGCGATGTTACTTCTTTCCATTCGTGCCTAGATTTACCCGATGAAGAATTGACATGGAGAAGTGCATAGCATTGTACAAGTAAAGGAAGTACAGCATTTCAATAATGGAATATACTAAGGTAAACATAGAACAAAAAGACATAACGAGAAGCACCTGAAACCCTACTAGAGGAGTTATACCCGAAAGCAATGGAAGATACTATGAACACAATTGAAGCAAACCATGAAATGTACGAGATGGTAGGAAAGCAGAACAGAGATAGTAGCAACTTTACAATGCAAAACACTTCCAGATAGTTGTGATCGAGATTTGGAGAGTAGGAACTAAAGGACATAGGAGGCAACGCATCACGCTTCGTCCATCCTTTCCGGAGAAGCGGATGCACTGTCGAGATTCCGTTGCTGAACGACGAGTCTTCGCTGCTGGCGAAGCTCTGCACGGCGCTCCGCAACACTCTGCTGTTCTTCACGTTTGACTGGCTTAGGGATATACTTGCGGCGCTCCGGTTTCGGCTTGGGGACAGCAGAAGCGGTCGAAGTGCTTGCAGAAGACGACAAAGGCTTCGCCGATAAGTCCTCTGTCAGCTGGTTAGAGGGAAGAGGGTTGGCGTCAACCAACGCCTCGACGCGCAGCCTGCGCGGCGTCCGTTTGTGCTGACCACGACGGGACTCCTTCGGCCATTCACATTGTTGATTCCTGCGAATGCATTGCCTGCAAAAGAGTACGACAGATGAATCAGCGACAGTTCAAGATAAGACACCAGAAATAGAACACAAGCTTCGACATGCTTACTTGCATCTTTGATCTTCCTGTCCCGGCAGAGGAGGCCCGCATGAGATCTTACGATCGCGACAGAACAGACACGCCATTATAGGCTTCTTCTTGGGCTCTTTGGGGACCCCAAGAATGTCGAGTTTGAAGATGGATTGACCCCGCGTCTCCTCAAAGTCGCTCGTCTCATCGCCAATGACAATAGAGGAATGCGAGGCAGCGCAAGATACATCCGGGTATGGATAATTGACCGGCGTGCTCGGTGTTGGCGGCTCGGATTCCGAACCCTGCGTCTTCAAGTCTCTCTCCTGGTCGCATTTTCGTGGACGCCCTCGGCGGTTACCACTTTGCGAGTTGGGATCTGGAGTGGGGGCAGGAGATAATGGTCTTAGTTTCGCGATGAGCTTCTTTGTCTTGGGAGAACGGGATGGGCGCTCGTGGCGTTCTGGCATAGAAGGCGCCGGTACTGGCGTTGGACTTCTAGTCGACGCAGGTGATATGACTGGGGGTGGTAGAGGAAGGACGGGAGGCTGTGTAGTTACCGGAGTCATAGCGTCAGCAAGGGTCGAGCAGCGGGAAATTTGGTAAGGCAAGGGAGCGGAATGGATAACCAGAGGTGTCTCGTCTACGGGGGTGTTCAAAACATATTCGTAGTACGAGTCCGATGGTGATACCATCGCGCTGTTCTGTTGAATATCACAAGTGTTCAGCAGATAGGTCTGACCTTAGGTGAGACTTGAAGACGAACCTCTACGGGAATACTCAAAGGATACCGGTAATATGGATCCGACGGCAGTATAACACCGTTGTCCTGTTGTGTGTTAGTCAAGCTGATAGATGGTAATCTTTGTCGGAGGTAGAACAACACTAACCGTGTGATTATCTTGCTCTTCCAGGCAGACCGGTACGGTCTGGCCACTAACATAACCCACCCCGCTCTGAGCATCTCCGTATTCGTCTTGCGATGAACTGTACGAGTGTGTATCAACATCACCCAACATTGGCACATGCTGCAGCTCCTGGTGACTAGACCCTTCAGGAAAACCAGCCTCTGTGCGATCAGATCGAATCAGTACTCATTCATTCAGATAGCCAAGGACAAAGGGGACATACTAGGCTCGTCCACTCGATCCTGCGAGCAGCCGTCCATCGCCGCAGGCTGGTACGAGTGGCAAGTGGGTGCCGACGTTTCTATATCTGACATATCGCTCTGCGACGACCCACGGTAATCGTAGGGATTATAAACGTTCTGCATGTGAAGTGAGCTGTAACCAGTGTCTTCAAGTTGTGTCTCATTCAACGCTCCGTCGAGACTAGAGCTACTCGAACCAAGCCGGAGTCGATATGAGTGATCGATGCGTGACGCCTCGTGGACACCGCTAGATTGATCACCGTACGCGTACGCGTACGGGTTGTAGAGAGGTGTGCCAGTGGGTGGCTGCAAAAAGTACGGCACATTGTACTGGTGCGCATCATCTTGATACATGTCCTAAAAATGAATGAAATAGAAGCGGATAGTATCAGACAAATTTTAGATGTGTATTAGATTTCATAAGACTTGCCTATCGAGGGAAAGAGATGGGTAGAGTAGGGCGAAAGGAAGGAGGGCGCGCGAAGAGAAAGAGGAATGGCAGCGGTAGATGAAATAAGTACGGCAGATCTCGTGGTGAGAGCTCTTATGATGTGGGTATCGCGGCTCGCTTGTGTAGAAGTTCTTTGAACATATTCTTGAGCGCCGACGGTAGAAGCTAAAAGGACCGACGCCCTGGGCATCTGCCAGGACCCCAGTCGAAGCTGTCAGAGCTTGGGACGAAGTCATTGGCCTACACTACTCACGTAACAGTGCGAACTCGTCAGCTGCCCTCATATGTCGCGATTGGCGAGATATTCTAACACGAATCCCGCCCTATCGCAACATCAACTGCAGGGCAACCCAATCAAAACGCAGTTTCGACATGAGGCTCAGGGTTGATAATAGTCACATGCCGAAACGTGGCTGCTAGGGCCCGCATCCAGCACTCCCTGATACCTTTTCCAGCTTAGCTTGCTCTGCTTTTTTTTCTCGGGAATTGTTGGCTGCCATGTTACGTTGGACTCGAATCGGCTGTCTCTCCTCCAGACAAGTCCGTAGTGTTTCTGCCAAGCCCATCGAATCGAATCGAATGGAATAATCGGGCACGGCCCGATTGCATCACCGACCGGCCGGTCAGTCAAAGCGCGGCTACCAGCCGGGAATTCACCTCCGACTTTACCGGAAAACGCTCATGAGCATGATTACCCCGCATAGTTGGTCCGGCTGGCTCATGAAGCTCATCTCTCGCACCACGACACCAAACACTCATACTTTCCCTCAATGTCACAGATTGATATACAGCGAGCTATAGGTCATCAAGAGGCGGACCAGCCGGTAAGGCACACATTTCCTCACGTTGATACAGCCCCTGGCGCCCCCAGGTACTAATTGGGGTCTATACTACTGTCGGTCTAGGTTTCCTGGCTCAAGCGTGATTTACTTTTATATGCCGTCGGAATCGGGGCAAAGAAGGATGACTACAGTCTGGTGAATGGTGCGCAGCATGATGCGTATCCCAAACTACGACCTGAAAGGTTGTGTCAATTTACTAGAATTGAGTAAGGCCCATCGGGTGCAATGTACACGAGTGGAAACTGATATGATACCTGTGGGAAGGTCAAAATTGGGCACCATTCCCTACATATCCAGTCGTATTGGTCTTCAAAGGTGCAGTACATTAGTCCTGTCACATTTACGAACTAGTCCAATATCGAACTCACTCCAATGACATGCGCAACAGGCGAGGATCAGGAAATCAACGATTTCAAAAAGCGTATGGGAAAGTCGACTGCGCCCGGCCTTCCCAAATTCGACCCGAACCGTGGCGTACGATCTGCATTGACTACTTTGTGTTGCGTTCACAGCATCTGACATTCGTGACTACTTCCTATCCTTAGGTCCATGCGACTCAATCCATAGAAATTCTACAGCCGCTTCCTGAAGTGAGTGGACCTGGTTGGAAGCTGAAGAAACGCGTTATCGGCGTTAGCGAGAACAGTGCGTCCTAGTTTAGCGCACCCATTGCACCCAAGCATAAACTCACGAGTTGTTCCTTTTGCCATGCATAGAATCTGGCGTCATTGTTGAAAACGAGACGCTTTTGGTTGACCCGAACGGCACTCCTTATGCTAAACTTTACGTACGTCCCTTCCGTGGAGGTGGAATTTGGGATGTCCCTCGTTTACGTGTGATCCCGTTCCTGTCTTTGTAGAGTTCATCGTTCAATCTTGGTGCGAAAGCCTTAGGGCAGAAGTTTACGAAGCGCATTGCTGCAGCACCCCCGGCAAAAGATATCCCGAAGGACCGGGGGGCTGATTGGATAGTGAAAGACCAAACGACGCCAGAACAAGCCATTCTCTACCGCCTCAGTGGTGATTATAACGGATTGCATATTGGTACGTACCCTTCTATTCCTATGTTGGTTGCTTCGCTTTGAGACCCGGCTAAACCCTCGCCTATAACTTGACAGATCCGGCCATCGGACAAGCCGCAGGGTTTGGTGGTGTTATCCTGCATGGTCTTTCGACTTTTGGATTCGCTGCTCGAGCAGTGGTATCGGCAGTTGGCGGCGGCGATCCCCACTCGTTGAAGTATTTCGGTGTCAGGTTTACATCGCCTGTAAAGCCTGGAGACGAACTCGAGACATCTATGTGGGAAGTTGGCCCAGGGCCTAACGGTACCACCGAGATAGCGTTCGTGACAAAGGACCTCGTCACTGGGAAGATCTGCCTCGGTGCTGGAGTAGCATACGTGAAAAAGGTTGAAAAGAGCAAGCTGTAAGGAGATGAAGAGGTTCGAATGTAGTTGCAGTGTATGCTTGGACTATTTGTACACTTCCATACACCTGTTTCCCCTCGTTCTTCGCGATGAAAGCGACGATCAACAAAATGAAGAACAAGTTGAAAACGATCGGGCACATAAGTGGGATCTGAGATAGTGAACCTACGAGACACGATCAAGATCGAGTGAGACACGGTGACGTCAACGTGTCAACTTGTCACGGACTCCACTTCATAGCGTTTGCATAAAAACACGAAATCAATGAATAGCATTAGTCGTTGCTCGAGAGTTTGCAAATGTCGCACACTTGAATTAATTACTGTCATCTCAATATTTGGGAGGTATGGAATAATTAACACACAACTGCATGCACCATAAGAGGGAGGCGGCCTCCTGTAAGCGGTAATATTCAACCCGACGTCGCTGTGGGCCTCATTGCGTCAACAGCTGCGTCATGATATCGCATCAGTCGGTCGAGTATACCCACGACCACTGCTTTTCACCTTCACAACCCACGGCAGTCCCCTGTCTATCAACCTCTCGACATCGCCCAACGCAGTCTACTCGCCGTCCAACACAGTGACAACGATGGCACCCAAACGCTCAGCAGGCGGAGGCTCAAAAGCAACATCGAAATCCCCGCCCTCGACCCGTAAGATTCTGGTCACAGCCGGAGAAGGCCAGACCGGAAGGCTCCTTATTGACCTGCTCGCCACGGACAATACATATCATAGCAAATTCGAGTCGCTCACCGCACTCGTCTTTTCCGAAGAAGCAAAGTCTCTTCTTCAAGAGTACGAGGACGTGCAGGTAATCGTGTATGACCCAAATAATCAGGAGGCATTGGTGGACGCCATGTCCGAGATCGATACTTGCATGCTCATCCCGCCTGCCCGTAAAGACAAGGCGAAGATAACTCGGGCATTGCTCGAGGCAGCTAAAAAGGCGAAGACAGTGGTCAATCTAATCTTCCTGTCCACCGTGGGCTGCGACTTTGCTGAATCTGACAAGCAACCGCGTATCCGCGAATTCATTCAACTCGAGACGCTCGCCATGCAGCCAAAGTCAGATTCTTCCTCTGGCGACACCGGTCATAGCACCTGCATCGTTCGTGCGGGCTTCTATGCGGAGAATTTACTGCTTTACACGAAGCAGGCCCAAGGGGAGGGGAAACTGCCTATACCAATCGACCCAGACCACAAGTTCGCTCCGGTCGCATTAGGTGACGTTATACAAGTGTTGGCCCACGCGCTGACCAGCGTAGGCCCACATGGATTGGGAGATGAAGTTCGAGGAGAGATCTTGGTGGTCACCGGTCCTATGATGACTGCTGGTCCTGAGCTGGCACAGGCGGCCAGTCAAGCATTGGGGGTCAAGATGGAATTTCAAAGTATCTCCGAGTATGCAATTTCTTCGGCGAGTCTACTGTACCTTCTGAGTCTTTCGTTCACAGAGAGGAAGCGAAGAAGATCTTGAATTCGGCCCAAGGCGAGGATGTGGACGAAGGTGACTCGACGACTAATCAACCATGGGTCCGGGAACACTAATTGAACCTTCATATCAGCCGAGAAAGAATACTTGCTGGAGTATTACTCCCTTGTTCGCGAGGGGAAGACGAACTACGTCAGCAACGCTCCCATGATGGCCTTCTTCGGCAATCGCGGCCAAGAGCCCCCCGACTTTTTCAAGACATACTCGGTACGTACATTCCTCCAGCCCCAAGTCTCCTCCCATCTCGCTCTGGCCATCGGCTGTTCACTGACCCACATTGTGCAGTCTGAATTTAAGCCCAAGAAGCGCCGCACGGCCAAGAACGGTGGCGGTGGCGGCGGCGAGAGCTCCGCACCCAAGAAACCGCCGTCGCGGTCTTCTGCTCGTGGAAAAGGCGGTGCGCAAAAAAAGAAGGAAGCGGCTATAGAAGACGATGCTAATTTCGATATGGAGGATGATGAGGGTGAGGAGCATTGACAGACTATTTCGGAGGAGAGCAGACGAACTGTGGCTGTGGAGAGGGTGAAATAAAACAACGAATCCGCAGGAAAATAAGCCGACTATTCATTACAGGAACGGAGCGGTGTCTTGGGCTGTCGCAGGAGCTCGGAATTCGGATGTTCAGAGCCGTGACCAGGAATGCGAATAGTGTCGTGCCAGTTCTTGCGGTTCTGATAATGGAATGTATTTTTATGTGTCTCTTCTTGGAATTGTGAAATCGTGCGCAGGTCAAGTCCGAGCGGTAAGGTGGTGTACTACCACTAGCAGGGGCTAGGAAACTTGATGACGCCGTCACCGGAGGCGGCACTGCATTTCTCCCTTGGGAAAACTTGAGCACGAAGTAGGAAACCGTTTGAAAATACCTGGCAGATGTGTGGCGACCCACATGGTTCACAGTTTCCCCATGGATTATAGCAGTATGTCTCTGCAGGGGAAATGCGAAGCCGTCTGGCTTTTGTGATCTGGCAGATCATTTTGGTGCCTCGGGAACCGGACCGGATTGTCAAAGTTGCTTTGCGCAGGACCCCGGCATATTCCTGGGACGTCCGATCCTGAATGCAAGATTTTGGGCCAAAATATCCACCTGACTACCCCTCAAAATACCCCAAAATCGGATCGGGAGGCCAAAAAATTGCCCAAAATAGACAAAACGTGATACATGCTCAGAAAATCGCCAAAAATCGTCAAAAATTCCCACTAGCTTCTAGAGGCACACTTGTTTCCCGCACTGGATATTCCTGGAGGTTTTTAGCTATGATAAAACTTGAAAAAAAAAAACTTGAAAAGAGTATAAACTTTATTCATGATTTTTGATATAAAAATCTGATAAAAATCCCAAAAGACTGCTGGTTTTATCTGCTGATATTCTGTAACAAAATTATAACACTTTTGAGTCAGAATATGGTTTAATTTTGTGTCTTAGCTTTTCCAACTGAAAATCTTATCAAAATCTTAGCAAAATCTGTATAAAATCTGTAAATTGGTGTTTTAACCAGGTTTTGTTTGATTTTTATCAAGATTATGCATAAGAAAAACACAGACAAAATTTAAACCATATTTTGAGTGAAAAGTATTTTAATTTTGTCACAGAATATCAGCAGATAAAACTGGCAGTCTTTTAGCATTTTTACTAAATTTTTACATTGAAAATCATGAATAAAGTTTATACCCTTTTCAATTTATTTTCAAGTTTTATCCCAGCATAAAATCCCCAGGCATATCCAGTGCCGGTTGGTAGATTTCTTGATGACTACCTATCATTACACCTGTCTGTGCTCCACATCATGAGAATCAGTAGGGGTAGCACCTCCAAAACAGTTGAAAAAGTCTGAATATTGCATACTGAACTACCATTTGTGGAGATCAGAACTGCACGGGAAATCACACACGAGGAATTTGACCGATCTTACAGAGCTATGGGCATTGATGATGGGACCGAGGTGCCAAATGCAGCGGAGCTGGATGCAGGCATCATATCGGTATGATTCCTTTATATGATTTGTTCCACAACTGATGTTCTGTGTATAGTCAGGAAATATCTTTGATGCGCTGCCTGCATTTGCTCAAAGTCAAGAATCAGTTGGTTCGGCTGACTGCTTGCAGGATCAGCTTGACTTGTATTTGAGCACAGGCACAGAGGTAATCAAGAAAGATGAAACAGTCTTGCAATGGTGGTATCGGAGGCAAGACATATACCCTCGGCTCTCACGGATGGCACTTGACTATCTAACAATACCAGGTATTATTTTGCCTTCTATCAAATGCCAGCTGTACTTATACTATTGAAGCCACTTCTGCAGATGTTGAACGGGTTTTTAGTTGTGGGTGGTTGCTTCTTTTGCATGTACGGAACCGATTGTCAGCACAGTCAATTAGAGCATTGTTATGCCTTGGTGATTGGAGCCGGCTGGGCCTTATACAGGACTCTGATATTTTTGCAGCAACAGTTCAACCAGAGCTTGATACAGAGGAGACTATAGAAGAGCTACAAGATGGATGGGATAATATAGTGATAGATAATAATTAATAATACATATTGCATGACTTCAGCTTAAGTTCTTGGCCTTATATAGTGACATACCCTTGACATACCATTTAGACCCTTGAACCCTCCAAAACCCCTTAGACCCTTGGGAAAGGTAAGGGTTTTGGAGGGTAAGGGTAAGGGTCCAGTAAATCTATGAAGGGTTTACTCTTGCTGATAACTAGACATTGACTTTGAATTGACTTTATACCCAGGCGCTAGATCGGTGAAAGACCCCTTTCCCGGTCAAAATATCCACTTTTGGATTGTGGGTCGGGCCTCCGGCGGCCTAAAAAATGCGGAGCGCTTGATCGAACGTATACTGTCACACCACCACCTTTGCAAACGTTGATACGCTGCGCCCCAGATACTACCCTAACACACAACACAACCCCTCCGGGCTATGCTGCAGTCACAAAAGTAGGTAGATTCGAGGCACTGTGCTGAAAAGGTGCGGGGGGGCTCCAAGACCAGAGTCTGTCTATACAAGGGAGGGATGTGAGACAAACCTCGTAGCCAGCTGTATCTGCACCCTCTCGTACTAGCCTCGTATCTTGTACTGGAACCTCGAACCTCATACTAGCCTCTCGTACCTTTGTACTAGTACTAGTAGGAGCACTCTAGTACCTCGAAAATATAAGAACTGGGGACGGATAGAAAGGGCTGGAATCGACTGGAATGGGTGTAGTACACTCAAGTACCACTGAGGACAAAGTATAGAGTCAAGCAAGATTAAAATAGGGGAGATACGAGGCTAAAAGCTCATAGATTTGAAAATCAAAGCTTGGGACTTGTAGGGGGTTATGTATGGGGTTTGGATGGATAGAAATGGACTAGGGACACTGCCTTCTTGTACTAGGAACTGAGGGAACTCTTCTTTTGTTCTTGTAGCTAAAGTACAGGGGTTCATATACTAAATTCAAAGTAAAGGTTCGAAAATATCAAATAAAATAAAAATAAAACCAAATAAAAGGTGAAACCAGTGCAGACCATATGCTAACAAACCATATGACAGCAGACCATGTGGTGGAAACAAAAGACAAAGAGAACAAGGCATGAGGAAAACAATAAGAAAGCTAAAAGGCCAGATCCGAGGCAAAGGTCATAGCTCTCATACTACTGATAAACAAGCCAAGATACTCCGGGAAACTGATCTCCGAGTGCTTGGACCTCTTTGTAGGTATGACTCAAACCTCTCACTGGATATCCGTGGGGATTTTTAGCTAGAATAAAACTCAAAAATAAGTTGAAAAGAGTATAAGCTTTGTTCATAATTTTCAATATAAAATTCTGGTAAAAATTCTGAAAAACTTCCTGATTTTATCTGATGATATTTTGTGACAAATCTAAGATATTTTTGACTCAAAATATGCTTTAAATTTTGTCTTAGCTTTTCTACCCTAAAATCTTATTACAACTTTAGCAAAATCTATCAAATTAATGTTTTGATCAGATTTCCTTCAGTTTTTACAAACATCTTGCACAAGAAAAGTCTAGACAAAATTTAAAGCATA
>MLYV02000581.1:0-161556 GCA_001913855.2 Hermanssonia centrifuga | reverse complement strand
ACTTCATACCATTATAGTGTTCGACGTGGCTGAATCATTGTTTGGATGCATATGTTGGCAATGGCAGGCACAGCGAGTGCAGCACATTGCGGCGGAACTGAGCTAAGACAAAGTGGATAACCTGCTGGAAAACAAAGGTGGTGAGTATCTCTGAATACTAGATGCTGCTAATATGAACTCACCGTCGTAGGTGATGGTGGTTGATAAAGTTGTACCAACTGGCGCTCGCTCCTTACTTAACACTCGCGCGAGAGGCTGTGCACTTAGCAAAGGTGACTTTCAAGATACATAAACTGAACTGAATACTATTTGTTAGTATTAGATGACGAGGACTGACAAAAGGTTGTGATTTTTCGAGGAGAGTCGAAGGTATGAGTTTTCCGGCAGACTGCAAGTTACGGCACAGAAAGTTCCGGCACAGAAACGCGCTTAGTTCCGGCACGCGGCTATCTAAATCCGGCAAATAATAAATGTGCACGCGGGCCGCCATAGTTGGGCAATGTCCCACCTATGCAGAGGCGCAAAGGCCTCAGTGGCCAAGCGACTGGAACGAAGGACTATCAAAGTTGGGTTGAAATTTCTATAATCAAAAGAATTTATTACCTCGGCCGTTGTGAGTATTCCCGACATCTCAATGTCTGAGCTGGCTGTTTCAACCGACACCGTAAATGTAGGAACACTTCGCCCAGTTGTTTAATTTCTAGTTGTCTCTGATGCCTCGCTTTGCCAGCCTGCGACAAGAACTCATCTGTTTCAATTGCCTTCCTCTTACCTGCAGATAACTTAGACCTAATGTCTGTAGCTGGCGTTGTCTAGTCCATCCAAGCTATCTGAAGGTCTTTCATCATCTTTCACTTCGGTCGATGTCAATTCTACGACGTTAAATATCCTGTCTCACAGGGTTCCAGGGGTTTCCGACCAATCATTTACTGCTACATCATACATTTGTACATTGTTAAATATAGACACTAGTTTGAATCCTGACATTGTCAGGATTTTACGGCTTCCCATATATACTGATATTGAATTACTTCAGCCCGCTTGTTTGCCTATACCGCTCTTTGGTCTGGTGACAATATTGACTCCAAAACGTGCCGCATAAGCATACCTTTACAGGTCACCAGACACGCTATTCTCAAGGAAAACACGCCTATAACATGCGACATTCGTCGGAAGACGATGCCTTCGGGGGGAAATTCACTGAACTCTACCTTCACTATCGTAATACCAGCGGGAAATGCGAGTACGTTTGAACAAGCTAAAAGGTTTCGTGCAGCTAATTGCTGCAAGGATGCGCCTTTCCATAATTGAAAGGAGGCGGGAGGCGGCGCATCAGGGCGGGATCCACGCGCGCGCTGTGTTCGACAGCCAACATAGTGACTCGCCGACAAAACATTTCTTAGATTTGATATCTCTTTCTCCTGCGCGTGTCACAATATCTCTTTCAACTGGGTCAATAACTACTATCGGCGACGTCTTTCACAGTCCCGTGAAATCCTTTGAATCTGGCACACTTCACGACGACCACCCGGACACTGATAACTTATTGATGCCCACTGCACCAAGCGACTGGTCTCCACAGCTAAACTCCAGCACTTCCGACGTTCCGGAAGGTGATTTACGAGCTATGGACCTTACAGAGGAGACTAGTCATGCGGAGGTGCAGTCATTGAGACATGGACCGTCTGCAGCTCATACGGAATCTCCATCTGACCCTCCAGAAGCCAACTTTGAAACAAGACTCAACTCCCATGTACTCTCTCCTTCAACAGATGTACTGGACTCAGAGGTCGAGCAGCCGTCTGATGATAGCGCAGTCAATCCCGACTTCCACTCAAATGACGACGAGTTAATAGCCAGTCCACCTCCAGTACTCGTGGAACCTGAGGTCCCTGATCCATTTATTGTGGATGATGGGGAGGATTCCGACTCAGACTTGGACCACGAGGATGAAACACTAGCTGACGATCCTCCCTCAGCTGCCGATGAGATTGCACTGGCACAGTCCACCGTGTTAGACCCAGCTTCCTCTCAGCCCTCAGATGAACTTCTACAGAGCCCCGTTCCCGCACCGATACCACAAACTCCCGTGAATGTAGACAAAGCGGTTCCCTCGCTACCTTCACTAGGCTCCGAAGAGGAGGAAGAGGAGGAAGCCCCGGAGCTATATCTTCCAGGACTTATTATTCCTACTATGTTCCTACCAATTCCCAATGTGCGCATCTTTCGTTGTCTCCTCAAATCTCCTTACCTACTGTCCTGTCCAATTTAAATAGACAGACCCGTTGACTACTCTGTTGACGAAATATATCTCTCCGGAAAAGCGGCCTGCCCGGGATCTCACTGGTGACTGGCAAAGGAATGATTTCCATACTCTTGTCGTAAGTAATCAAGAAAGTACGCTATCCAGTATACATTGACGAACCAGTCGTCTTACCTAAGATGACAAACAGCTGGCGTGCGCTGGCTCGTATGGCAAGAGATCGTATTGTAGTCGCGAACCCAGAAGACCTAACGCTTATACTATCAGTAAGTCCGACTATAGGTATATGTTTGAAAGGAATTTCCTCTTACTCACCACATAGCTGTGGTACCTGCGTCTGGCCTCTCTCGCCCGTCTCCGCCTGTTCAATCAAACTTCTGCGGAATGCTCAAATCTCTTCACTGTGCTGAACGCCATCGAGCCTGCAGGTGCACGAGCATGGCTGTTTGAGCGAATATTGCCGTTCGAATTAGAGGTTTTGGAGGCGAAGACCAAGTACTGGGCAGGAGATCACATGGGATATCTTGATGCACTCGTCGCCCTTCTCAAAAGATGCAAAGAGAAATCGAAGATGTATGGACGGAAGAAGGATCCATCGAATGTAGCTATGTGGAAGGAACGTGGAGCAAGAGTATGCTTGATTGTTGCTTCACAGTTGATCGAGATGAAGGTGCATACCCTTGGCAATCCACAGGATTGTGACTCACCGGTTATCGGTTCAGGATTACCTTGCCGCAGCCAGGCTTCTAGAACCCCTCTGCACACAGGAAGATGGCGCGTCTTCGCCACATATGCAGTCCGCTGTTGCTCGCATTTATTTACAAGGTGGCTATATCGCTATGGCTATGAAACATTTTGCTGCTGTCGCCCAAGATACCACAGCGGAGCCATCACTCAAAGCAATGGATGCCGCTCTTCTTGCTTCTGCTGAGGGTGACTGGGAGAGAGCGACCAATGCCCTGCGGCAGATCGTCCAAAATGACTCTGACAATTATGCGGTCAGTTTCGTCGCATGTAAATACAACCTAAGCATGTGTTCTGATTTCTCATAGGCTGTTAACAACCTTGCAGTTGCCCTGTTGAGCCGGGGCCATTTGAAGGAGGTATGATTGATCATCGTCGCCGTCAGTAACTTGTTCATAAGGTGTCTCCTAGGGAATACAGGTTCTTGAGGATGCGCTGCAAGCTTCACCTTCTACTATTGTAGTAGCGGAGCCCTTCTTATTTAACCTATGTGAGCAATATCAACGCTTGCTACGCCATATGATCTGACCCTTCTCGCTCAGCGACACTCTACGAGCTCCGCTCTACGACTGCGGCAGACAAGAAACGTGGCCTGCTGGTGGAAGTGGCTAAATGGGCCGGTGATGGTCTGCGTACTGCATGTCTGAAGATGCCCGTGAACTAGTGATACTATATTTCAAAGTTGAGCTATACTCATGTTCCATATTAATGTACTGATGGACGGACATGCATGGGATCGGGAGTCATTACACTATGGAATTAATGGTATTATAGCCAGTACGATGTCTCCCGTATCTCACCCGATGACAATCACAGAACTTGCCTAGTATAGGTATGTTACATACCCGCTTGTCTAGTCGCTATGTATGCGTGTAGATCTTGCCAACCTATATAAAAAGTCACTGGTGAGGTCGGGTTCAAAGATAGATAGCGGCAGTCCTACCTCCTCCTACGCGACACATTACCTTCTTTGTCGCGTGATCACGTCCCTTGGCACCCGAACGCGCCAATGTCGTTAATTTGCAGGTAACCACCTTCCGAGCAATTACATTGGAGAATGCATACTGCGCCCGTATCTCCTCCCCTTCACGAGGTACGGTGCGCAAGGGAGGATCTATACGCTCAATCAATAGTCCATGCGTGATGCCATTGGCCACTGATGCAACCTCAGCGTCCAGAGGATCCTTCTGAGTCGCTGGGACGTAGATGTGAGTGGGGCCCCTACTGTCATGCCCGGGGGTTCCGTGACCACCGCGGGACGGAGGGCGCGAAATGGGAGTCCGAGGCATGGTCGACTCCTTGAAGCTAGAAGGAGGTGCGCGTGATTGGAGGATTGATGGTCGGGGTGTGTTGCGTAATGCATCAGGAGTCTGTGTTCTCATGGCAGACCCACGGAACGACATAGCACTATCTGGTCTGTAGTTCGACATAGCAGACGACGGTCGTGAACTGGAAGAGATCTGAACGCTAGGGAGAGGAATCATTGATCGGCTTGGAGGTCTTGGAGGTATTCCGCTAGGTGTCTGCGAACGATTTGGCGAGAAAGCTCGCTGCATGAGTGAACTCAGTCCTTCATCATCGAAATCGGATTCAGACCGCGAAGACGACATGGATCGCCAGTGTTTTGACGGTGCTGGTATGTGGCTAGGGGTTTTCGGGCGAGAACGTGGAGAGAGAGGTACACCTGGTGTCTGTGCTCGGGAAGGAGGACGATAGAAAGAAGAAAGAGGTTGGTTGTAGGATGAATGTGCGGTGGAAACAGAGGAAGTGACAGGAGACCAAGGCCGCGACGAAGCCATAGAACTCCTCGATACGCTTCGTTTGTAGGGCGTCCCTGCGACCGACGACAAAGGTGAGTTATCCTCTGAGAATTGATAATCCGCTACATTAGAAGTACGCCTTGGATTACTGGCTTTCAGCGCTGGTGCAGGTGTTTCGTCTTGCACGCGAGTGGAACTATTCCATA
Source organism: Hermanssonia centrifuga (assembly GCA_001913855.2). Taxonomy (NCBI): domain Eukaryota; kingdom Fungi; phylum Basidiomycota; class Agaricomycetes; order Polyporales; family Meruliaceae; genus Hermanssonia; species Hermanssonia centrifuga. The sequence goes on along the minus strand of MLYV02000581.1, from coordinate 156,583 downwards.
CAGGCCGCCGGGTTTTCAGAGTCAAAGTAGAAGTAGAAGGAGTATCGACTTTCCTAGAGATAGGGGAGGAATCGGGGGTGAGACTTTGAGTGTGCTTGTGAGAGGGGCGGCCAGGAGTCACAGGGGTTGCACGACCACTCCCATTCATGAGATTGAATAAAGACGACCGATGTCTTAAGGTGGGTAATGGCTCCGCTGAAGGCGTCCTTGACTCAAGCTTGGGTAAAGCTGGCGTTGCATTGCCTGGTGACTTGGCTCCTTGCTTCAGTCTTCTTGCCAACTTTCTGAAGGGTGATATCGACCTAGATATCGTGCTGGAGGCACTCAAACCTCTCGATTTGGATCCGCTTGGTGGTGTCAAGAGATTCCCACTGCGTGACGGTGCGAGGCCAGAGGCACTTGATCCAGCTTCGCTTGGGGTAGGTTCCCCAGTCGCGAACGTCTTTCTGACACTCTCCATGTCCTTGTCAGTGCGTGCTATTCTGTCTCGTAAGGTGCGCCATCTCTGCGTTGACTCTGCATGTCGTCTAAGGCATTCACCGTTTTTCGTCACGCGATCTTGCACTCCCTTGTCAATTATAGAAAGAACTTTCGTGGTGGCAGGAACATAATGCCTAGAATAATGTTAGATATGAAATACGATACTAGAACTTGAGCATACTTCTTCTTAGCTTCATAGGAATCCAACAGCGCAGTAAATACCTCGAAGCTCAATGGTGCAATGTCTGAGCGACCAGAGCCCGTTGAAGATGAAACCGATATTGAATCGTCCGGACCATGTCTGCGAATCTGATATATAAAGTCCTGAAGGCTATCAGCAGACACAAATTTGATAAAACACATGTGAAGGCTTACTTGACACCGATTGATAGCTTTTTCCAGACTCGACATCATCCCGTCTGCTTGGTCTGTGACGGTGCGGAAAACCGTCAACCACTTGTCTTCCTTCAGCTCCTCTCTCAAGATCTGGCTCTCCTTCTGCACAGCGTCCCACTCTGATAACATGTCTGCATGCTTACGAAGTATCGCGGCGTCCCCTTCGCTCTCTCCATTCTGGGCCAGCGTGGGCGTTTTCAAGGACTGTAGCAACGGGTCCAGGGATTCATTGACGGACTTGACTCCTTGCGAGACGACTTCCAAACGTTCGTCAAGGCTTGCCAGTGATTGATCGATGACTCTGGGAGCTGATGATGTGTCTCCTGATTGAGATTTGTGACGTAGTTCTTGGATTTCTAAGGACGAGACAGCATGGGTTCACGACGTGTTTTCGGTGCTAGGGAGGAACGTACCGAATATACGAGTCTGGATATCAGATATACTGTACGACAGTTCTGTTATACGGGTAGAAATGGCTAGCAGGTGGAGATCCCTAAGATGAAAGTGATGAGCAAGAGCCATTGGCGGACGTAAAGCGTGGCCACACACTCTTGACTGCTCTGCTTGCCCTTCACTAGCCAGCTATTTGAAGTGATCGTGAGGTTTTCTGCGTCATAAATTAGACATAGACAGACAATTCCCCAGTATCCCACACACCCTCATCATATTGACCCAAGGATACGCGAGACGATGAAGCTGACGCACTAGCGCTTGAGAATGACCGGGATGGAGAGGGTATGGAAAGATTGAGACTACGTTGTGACGGCGATGAATGCAGACTGGAGAAGGATGTTGAAACGCTTAGAGAGACCATATCAAACGAGCGAGAGACTTCGATGTTGAGAGTTAAGGAAATGCCAGAGGTGTGAGGTTGTTGTACAGTGCAGGATGGGTATAGGAGGATCCGCCGAGTCGAGGGTCGCTGCTGAGATGAATGGGTATCTGCAACTAATTCTGGGCGAGGCACGACGGACCCTCCGTCGATACAAGAGCGAGACAAACCAGAACAGCAGCCAAGGACGATGTGAACAACGATGCAGACAACAGGCAATTATTTGTGGCATAAGTCTTAACCAAGGCTTATCACAGGTGACTTATATTACCGCTATATGTACATACAAAACTAGAAAATACTACAGCAACAAAATGAAGTGGATGAAGAATATTACGTGTACGTGGAGACGGAGACAGATGCTGAAGGGCCCGCAGGTAAATGACCAGAGTTTCCATCCATGCTGGCATCCATCGGGTCGTCGAACAACGCACTAGCACTGGACGCCGGCGCAAAGCTAGAACTTGAAGGTCCAGCTTGGCTATTTGGCCTCTCCATTTGGATCTCTTTCCGCCGTGCGTGCAATGCCTGTCGTGCTTGCGAGTCTGCCTCCTTAAACATGATATGCCTTCCATTCTTCCAGTGTTCCGGATCCATGGTTTGGTGAATTCCTGGCACCAAACCCTCTAGCGCCCATAGGTGTCTGTAGAGATACAAACCACCTTCCTCCGGTGGTGCTTGCATAGCTTGCTGCATGACAGGCATTAGGAGAGGGTGAGAAAACAGGCGAGGATAATATCTTCCGGCGATTAGAGATAGCGAAAGAACGACTTCGTTGCCCGGAGGAAGAATCGCTCGGAACTTGTAGCCCTTCGGCGGCTCAGGCAATGGATATGTCGTTGAAAGTACGGGTCGCGAAAGTTGTCTCGACAATGTATCTTCCTTTACCGGAAGGGGTGGCGTCTGCGAGACTTGCCTAGGAGGTGTAGCAGAAAGGCCATCTGGAGGGTTTACAGTAAAAGGCGTAGGGATCTGGCTCTGCAGTGGCCCGGTGGAGGCACTGCCGATATCAACAACCTGGTCAATGGGGCCGGTATGTTCATCCGTAATACCAACAGGATGCGTTGGCTCTTTCCCTTTCCCTTTATCTTCGTCTGTTGTGTTTTTTATAACACTATCCGACTCCTCCCAATCCTCCTCCACAAGTTCGTAGAGCATTCCACTAGCTCGACATTCCTTGATCATACCAGTCTCGCCCGGTGACGGTACGTCCACCACAAACAACCCTTCCACTCTCATGAAAAGGCTCTTTTCACCCGCTCCAGCTGTTTGGCCATCCAACTCGATATTGTTATCCCGCGCCCACTCTATAGTTGACTTCGAGGGACCTCCAGGAGGATAAACAGTGTCGGTTCCCTGAGGTGCAAATTGGCATCTGGCGAGCTTCAAGCGTACTAGTTCCTCGGTCCAAATCCGCTCCGCGCCCCACCAAAGACCCTGGTATCGCAGCTGTGACACCGTCTTTGAGTTCGCAGGTGGCTGAGACGCCTGGCCCAAGATTCGAGTAGTCAGATCTTGTAACTCTTCCGATGATGTACCGCTTGGGCCTGAGATATGCGGCGGCTGACCATTACTCGCCATGGCGGAGGTGATCAGGCTGTGTAATGATGGGGCTGGGGCATCTGGCGTTGGGGGGACAGTGGCAGGGATAGCAAATTTAAACTCCCATTCGTCTGTTGGCGTCCAGAATCTGGCAATATTAGAGGCCATCTGAATAGCAAGTGAATAGGGTATGACTACTCTTTTGAATCGATCATATTCAGATGCGTCTCGGGGATCAGCTTGTAGTGGGTTGACGTCCAATATCCTCCCCTCCGTGCCATCCGACTCTTTGTCTGCACTTTCTAGAGCATCCGGGAGGACAGTACCCAAAGCGCGCAGGAGATGTTCATCTGGAGCATATGCCAGATAAGGAAGAACCTCGTCCTCTGACAAGATTATCGAGGTAGATGTATTTAAAAGTTTGATTTTATATGCGTTGTTTTGCCGTATGCTCCACGTAATCTGGGGCTTCGTTGGGTTGGATGGTCCAACAGAGCCGTCTTCCTCCGTAGGTGAAGGAATATTGGCATCGGCATTATGCATCTGCGCATCAGTATCTGCTGGTCGAGGAGTAACTATCGGCTTCGTCGTAACAACGTCCACCAGGCCAGGCCAGTAGGTTATACCACCCAAGGAGCCTGATGGTAAGTAAATCGGTGGGTTGAGTGCGCACCAGACCAGCTCTCCTTTACGAAAATAGCGAATCGCCTTGACTTCGTGTATAGCTAGCGCGTCTCTGATATCATTGTTTTTGTCGGGAACCAGCCACACCTTTGGACTAGGCAAGTGTGGTTTTGGAGGTTTGGGTGCCTTCCGCACACCCGCGTGAGGAGGCTTGGGTTCTCGAGGTAGAACGACCCTCTTCTCTCGCGCTGGACGAAGCCCGCTCGGGGAAGGCGACGCAGCTGCGCGTTTGGTAAGACCAAGCTGTTGGGAGATTTCTCGTTGAGGTTTCTTCGTGCAATATTTGCACTCGCAGTTGGAACGGTTCAACGTAGGATCAGTGGCCAACCAGACAGCGTGAGGTGCAAATTCGTTTGCAGATCTGAAACGAAGCGCATTGATCGAACCTGGGGATAATGACTATCAGTAAGTGAAACAAAGTCCCTCACTCCCCTACACCTCAACATTTGCAAGATACTCCAGAAACAAAGGCGATGATTTGCAAACGACCGTGACATACCGAATAGATATGGATCGTGCCGAGGAGCTCCTGCAGTACCCTTATTATGATCATACATTTGATATCCGCTCGGAAAACATTTCAGCACATAATTTTGGGCATCTGAAAAGTGGCGTTAATCGATAACATTCACTCGTCGCACCGTGCGCACTTGCCATCGAGTTTCAATGTTTGCGCTATCATCTTCCCTGCCGCTACCCTCCAAGTGATAGAGACCGCCTCGTCTATGTCTATTGGCCGCATAAAGTTAACGCAGCCTTCATGGTCAACCACCCTCTCCGTATTCTTGGGCCATTGACTTCGATCCCCATCCGACCTTGGCAATTCTACCCACTTGGGGTTTGGGGGCAGGGTTTTTGTGTTGCCGATCCTTCGTATAGACATGGTGCCAAAAGGTGCACCAGTACAAGTCCAGAGCAGTAAGAGTTGAGTAACACGCCAGAAGGGCTCTGGGCGTCCCTATACAAGCCTGTGCAAACACGATGTCTGCAATACCCGGCGCTACCTCCGCGGAGTTGCACGGGGCTTAAGTAATGCGGCACGAACTCGCCCTCCTCAACAAGTCCTAGGTCAATATCAAGAACATCCTTCGTGTCCTTTGCGAAATCTCTCTGTGTGCTTATTTGTGCGATTACATCATTATCTCTTCACCGTGGTTATCTACGTCTGTCATCGCACATCTCACTGTATCGGCGTTAAATGACACGCCAAAAGCGCAATAGGAGGTGGTTTAGTTTCCTCTTCAACCGTCCTCGCAGATCGTCTACCCTTCAATCTACCTAGGAGGCGGCATTTTGATGTGATGGGAGCATCTGTAATTGGTTTCGGATTTTCTGGCAGAGCAATCGTGTTGGTGAAACCCCATAGCAGCGTATATCCATTCTGAAATGTACCTGCCGACCGTGTATGTTTCTCTCGGGTTCCTTGTATTTTTGGGAATTGCACGCGTAGTACAAAGTGGTCGTCAAAAGAATTTGACATGAGGATTGGTGCAATGTAAACGAAGTCGTTTCCGCTGAACGACCTACAACTTGAGACCATACCATACTCATCTCTTGACGTCGCTTGCATTATGGACGGTTTCGATGACTTGTTAGCACCTACTCGAGATGCCTTGGAGAAGAACCCGTTCGCTGATCCATTTGGTCGCTCAAGCTCACCAGACCCGTGGACGTCCTTCCAAACTTCCTCGTCTGCTTTGCCAGGCACTGAAACCTCAGCCTTCGATGGGGACCGCAGCACAACGCCAACACTTGACTCACCTGCCACCGCAGGTGCCTCATCAGCAGGCTTTCACAGTTATTCTAGCTCAGAAGACCCTCTAGAATCCGTGCATGCGAACGCATCTCATGAACCAGAACCGGAGACACCGACTGAACCTACGGATGTAGCTTCACCCCGCTCACCAGGTTTTCGGGAGAGCGTCGAGCAGATCGTCGAACATTCTCCCCCAAAGCGAGAGCTCACTCCTCCTCGAACATCGTCACCTCCCGTGCCTTCTGTAACATTCTCCGCCGTCTCACCAACCCCTACAAGCCCTACCGAGTCTCCAGCATCACCACCAGCAGCAGGGCATGCACCTCAACCCTCTATATCATCCTCCCCCTTTGCTTCACTCCGACCGCGGGCATCTGTTGACCAGGAGTTTTTTTCACCTCTCGAGCGGCCGACGTCTTCGACGGTGGAGCGGTCTTTCGCCAGTCTTGCATTGGGTGGGGAGAGTGTTAATGGATGGCAAAGTCCCCAGTCGAGTACGTTCATTGGTACGACCAGCCAGCCGCCTGCGGAGGAGGAGGATGACGAAGATGATAAGCCCATCCTCCAGACAAGGTCGGGGATGAATTATCAGGCTTCCTCTGTCCCTGTGAGTTCTATGACACTTTGATAATATTCGAGTAGAGAAGTTTAGAGTGTGCTCAACTGTGTTCGAAGTCTTCTCCGCCAGTCAATAAGACGCGTACCAGCGCAGGAATTGCTCCAGTGTTCTCAATCACAGTTGACGACCCACAACGGGTAGGAGATCCCATTCGTGGATATACGATGTACACTGTACATACGAAGGTGCGCAAATATACCCGCTCGGCTTGACGTTTTACAAATTGCCGCCTTCAGACGACCTCTCCTCTGTTTTCAAAATCGGCCTTCTCTGTCCTTCGACGGTACTCTGATTTCCTCTGGTTGTACGAAACCCTCTCAGCAAATAATCCCGGCGTAGTTGTCCCACCAGTACCGGAGAAGAGTCCATTTAACCGTTTCGACGCTTCATTTGTGCAGCAACGACGCCTAGCTCTGGAAAAATGCATACAGAAGATTGCAAACCACCCTGTCTTGCAGAAGGATGCTGATTTAAAGCTATTTATGGAGAGTGATACTTTCGCCCTTGACGTAAGTCCATAGCTGTTTGGTCACCACTTCTGGCCTGGTTTAATCCGCGTATACTAGATCAAGCACCGTAAGGCGGAAATTGCGCATGAAAAGGGTGGATTAATGTCAACGATAGGCCAAACAATCACAGGACCACGCTTCTACGAGACAGACGAATGGTTTGACAAACAGAAAACGTATCTTGATAGCCTCGAGCTACAACTGCGCGGGCTGGTCAAGTCCATTGACCTTGTTTCGAAGCAACGCTCTGGTGGGTCACTGTGTACTCCTGCCATAAATATGGCTTGGTTGATAAGTTGGCGGTAGAGCTGGCTGTAGCTGCTGGCGAGTTCGCTCATGCAATCGCCGAGTTGTCGTCTTCAGATGTCGGTCTGGGCCCGCAATTGTCGAGCGCGCTCTCAGGTCTTGCTGCTGTCGAGCGTAAAGTGCAAGAATTGCAAGAGAAGCAATCTGAGGAGGACACTTTTTCAATCATGAGCACAGGTGAGCCAGGAGACATCAACTGGCATTCAGAGGACTGAGTATGTCGACTCATGTAGCCGACGAATACGCGAGGCTCATCAGTTCTGTCCGGGTGCGTCTTTCGCTCATGTTATCTCATTTGGCCATGCACCTACTTATACTTGTGATGCCTTTCGATATAGCTCGCTTTCAGCTCGCGAGTGAGGACGTATCACTCTTGGCAGACTGCCGATAGCAACGTCAAACGCGTGAAACAGACCCACGAAACGAACCGTGCGCAAGGCAAGATCCCCTCTGACCAGTTGAGTCGGTCTCTGGCACTTGTCGCGGACGTAAGTCTTCTGTTATCAATACTTATCGATCGGGCCTGAACTTCGACCATGATATCTAGGCTGAACGCCGTGCACTGGATGCCAAGCAGGAGTTTGATCACGTCTCACGACTCGTCAAGACTGAGGTTGCTCGATTCGAACAGGAACGTATCGAGGACTTCAAGATCTCGTTGGAAGCCTTCCTGGACGGGATGATGTCGAAGCAAAAGGAGGTAGGATCGCTTTGTCTATGGCAGATGTTTGGTAATTGAATATTGAATTCCTAGTTAATTACCACTTGGGAGGCGTATCAACAAAATCTCCTGAAGAGGATGCCCCCAGCAAACCAACGTCACTCCGTTGACTCCAGTGTGGATTCGGACTAACCTCAGGCACTTTCTCTGGAACACCATCGTCAGCGGCAGTTGACACTAATATTGTTCTTGTCATGCATATCATACCCGACAAAGGCCAGAGTCAGAGCGGTGTCAAAAATCGCTTGGAATTCCTATCGCCCCCATGTGGGCAACAAAGTACATATTGTAACGATACATTGTTCTATGCTACAGGATCCTATAAGTATTAAATACGATCTAAATAACTGATTGTGGATTTCAAAACATTGGGCTTTTTGACAGCCACCAGGTGAGAGAATAGCCAAGGGTCAAATGTACGGCGCGGACGCAAACGGGAATGTGCTTTTGCGTGACGCCCATCTCAAGCTTCCATGTACGTCTTGCAACGACGTCAATGGGCGAACTTGTATCGTGGGTCTCAGCTGCAAGACGAAGAATCGTTTCGTCATTCCTTCCTACTTCATGTCTCGCCGCATGAGAATCCTGAGACACCACGGGACCTACGGCAGATTCGATGGCGGACGAAGAATCGGTCAAAGGCAGTATGGGTCTCTGGGCCAAATCCATGTCGGATAGATCTTCCGTTTTACGAGAAACTTCTACCACATCATCAAGAACAGCTTGGACGATGGACGAAGAATCGGCCAGAGGAAGCATAGGTCGATAAGTGAGTTTTTCCTGCGATGGACACTCGCCCGTTTGAGGAACTAGCAGAGGGCTCGGCGGTAATTCGATCGCGCACGGCTCTTTCTCAGTGCATGAGACAGCTGCCTGGGGGTGTATGCCCAACTCGTTGAGCGAATGAAGCGCCGCAACAGGGGGCAGTTGAGACAATTGAGCAACCCCAGAAACCTCGACACTATCGCTCAAGCTTGGACCAAGCGTGTGAAAAGGGGGAATAGTTTCCTTGTTAGACTGGGCTACATCTATTTAAATGAAGCATGAATACGTGACACTAAGACATGAGAGGCTGTCGTACCTGATTGCTCAATCGGTACCTCCGCTTTTGTAGCACTACAAACGAGTGTAGGCCCGTTATATGTAGGCTCAACCGCTTCCAGAGGCACCGCAACATTCTCCAAAGATGAACCGGCTGTTGAGTCGTCCTTTGATAAGATGATATCTTGGACCATTTCAAGTTGGCCGATGATTGTAGATACATCGGGCCTCGCCGAGTTATCGAGCTGCAGATATTCAACACTAAGAAGCTTCAAGTGCTGTTCTGGAAGGGGTACCAGAGCTGGTTCCGCCAGGCAGACTTCTTCGTCCACGTTCTCCGTAGGTATCACTTGAGAGGAGGCATGAGCGGGTGGGAACGAACTCTCCTGAACGGAAGCTACCACAGCAGGTTGTTCGGACTGCTCGTGAGGTAAGCTTTGTACGCTATGCAAGAGCGAAATTGCCTCTGCCTCCTTTGGGGGATCTGGTCCGAGCTCCGGAAGGGACATCGGCACTGCTCCTTCGGCTTCGTCGAGCTCCCGAGAACTCCCGAGAGCTATCTCGCGCACGGGATGGATAGCAAGACACGATGGTTCGGGTATGTCTGAGTTGAACGTAGGGGTGGCAACTTCCTCGACATTGCCTGACCTTAACGGCGACACTCCTGCAGCAGTATCAGGAGTAGTAGGAGCGCTGAAGTATAAGTTAGATTCGGATACAAACGATTTACTCGGCACTTACTTAGAAGGCTCATGAGAGAGCTCCGATACACACGCCGCTGCCGAGGTTGACGGATGGGCCAGGGATGGCTGCACGACACTGTGTAGTGAGGAGGAAGACTGTCCAGATGTAGGGGCTGTGCCGGAATGCACCGAGCTGCTGTCGCAGCCGACCGAGAGTAGCATGGGTCCCTTTGTGTAGCTTGCCGTGGTATTTGAGCTATGGGAGCTAGACGTTCTGACTAAAGGAGCGATTTCGATGGGGACGGAAAGAGTGGAACGCGATTTAATAACAATAACGGATTGAGGGGGTAATTCATGGAGTTGGGTTTGGTATGCGTGTGATTGGCCATCGTCGACAGTAACATTTGAGTCGCGACCCTTCACAGAAGAATGGCGGAGGCTGGCAAAGGAAGTTACACGTCTGACGAGCCGCCGGATTTTGCCTCCATGAAGCTTTGAGCCAAGGTTTAGAGATTTGGAACGAGACGAATCGAGAGGCATTTGGTGTAAATGGGCTGTTGTGGTCTAGCTGGTATCCAGCTTTTCAGACGACCGGATTATAACGTCGCCCACGCATGTATGACATGCGTAGACAGGATGCTTTAGGCATGTCTCGAGTCACCCCGGAAAGGCTCGACACGCCCCGATCGTGAGGTCAAGGTGTCCGTGACGAGTTTATCAGACAATTTCATCTGACGAGGCCTTGTCTAGAAGGGAAACAAATATGGTATAGCTCAATATCACTGCAGCAGAACCCAAAATACAGAATTACATATTGACAAACCTACGGCCTTCCGAAGCAATCGGGACGTTTGCACGTTCTGGACTGAATCATGGACTGTATATTTGATCAGCTGTAGAGCGATGTTTTTGATAGCACCCTCGGGTGACCCAATATCACTGTAATGGAGAAACATAGCTGTCTCGATGGTAATTAATGAAAACGTTGACCGGGACTTGGTGGGAGTCGAACGTCGGACGACCGCCGAAAAGCATTAAGCTGTGTACTTTCGGTGATGGCCGACGCTCCACAATCAGCGCTCTGGCGCTTAGTGGCATTGATCCATGCAACCTGCCAAGTTCTAACCCTCAATTACCGTCAAACCGTCGCTAACGTCGAGAACCTTTCGCTCACTCTGTTGTCCGACGGCCTCGAGTCATCCGCCATCCTTTTTGTTGCCTTTGAATGACTTGCTAGGCGCATTTATCTTTCGTGTTGCATAAAACATGAACCCACAGGACGCAAACACAACTGGCTGGACAGCCTATGATGCCCACGACGAGAAGCAACGCCACGGACTCATGCCCACCGTTGATGCCAGCTGGCTGGCACCATCTTCCTATCGCCAAGCTGTACTACCCATACACAACGACGACCGACGCTCCCCTTCTATGCTGCATCGCGTTAGGAGATCAGTACTCCGCTACTTCCCCTCCCTCGACGGCGTCACGCGCCCGAGACGAAGTAGGCTCACGAAAACCTCAAACGATGACCCTTTGATATCTACCCCATCCGTGGATGCAGTCCGCTTTATCCTTTTGTGCGCTCTCTGGTACTCCTCCTCTGCGCTTTCCTCAAATACCGGGAAAGTGATCTTGAATCAGTTTCGATACCCTGTCACCCTGACTTTCGTCCAATTCGGATTCGTCGCCGTATTCTGTCTGCTCTCCATGAGCCCAGTTGTGCAGTTATCAAAACTTCGTTCACCGACGAAGGCTATTCTCAAAGATACCTTCCCCATGGGTTGCTTTCAGGTCGGAGGCCATATCTTTTCTAGCATGGCAATCTCTCGTATACCAGTTAGTACAGTTCACACCATCAAGGTACGTCTCTATGCTACGCATGAAATTGAACTGCTTCGGATAAGCTAACACAAATCTCAGGCGCTCTCTCCACTGTTCACCGTTGCCGCCTACGCCCTTGTATTCGGAGTTTCGTATAGTCCGCAAACGTACCTATCTTTGTTGCCACTTACTCTAGGCGTTATGCTTGCCTGCAGCTTTGACATCTCTGCTTCAAACGCCATCGGTCTCCTCTGTGCATTCGGGTCAGCCGTTGTCTTCGTCTCCTCGAATATCTTCTTCAAGAAGATCATGCCTACCCCCAGCGCACACGGAAGCCATTCGACTTCGTCACACAAACTTGATAAGCTGAACCTCCTGTTCTATTCTTCGAGCATGGCATTTATACTTATGGTGCCTATCTGGGCATATTACGACCTCCCTATCCTTCTAACCTCGGTATCAGGAGGACCCATCTCTCATCCCGCACATCCTGGTCCTGCACACGTCAGTATAGTTGCATACTTGTTTGCGAACGGCACGGTGCACTTCTTACAGAACGTCTTGGCGTTCGTGCTCCTGGCGCGCACCTCCCCCGTGACATACAGTATCGCATCATTGGTGAAACGTGTTGCAGTTATTTGCGCAGCAATCCTCTGGTTCTCCCAGCGCGTACACCCGATCCAAGGCGTAGGTATCGCGATGACGTTTGGAGGCCTTTACTTATATAACAAGGCGGTGAAGAAAGGGGACGTAGATAGAGGAGAAAGGAAAGTCAGAAGGATCGAGAAGGCGTGGGAGGGAGAATTGCCTCAGACGAAGGATGAAATCGACAGTGATGTTGAGCTTATTCAAGCTTCGCCGGTAGAACCACGGGAGCACCTCCATCATGCATACACCCGACCAACCGCGAATTCTCATCCACCAACACGCACACCCATCACCTTGTCCTACTCGGAACCGCATCCCCGAATGCATCCCAACCTTCACATACAAATTACCCCTCATGCTACCCCGGTGTTCGCCACTCAAGCTAGCGCAGGTGTTAAGGTTGAGAAGGATGATCGCTCAGTAACGCCGACGGGCTCGTATCCATCTCCTCCGCCTTCGCTCGATTCGCCACCAGCTAGTAGCGCGTTGATGCACAGTCCATGGCCTGTTAAGAAAAGAAGAGGCACTGTTAATGGATACGTACTGCACGATCATGTACAGCCTGCTGGGTTCATGGGACCTCCGCGGACAACTGCTTTAGTTGACGCATGAGGGTGCTCAAGAGAAGGACCTACTCTTTAAGAGCATGCATTCTATGACATGCTCACCGTGGGCACCTATAGAGCTCGGATGGAATTAGGGAACCTCTTAATATAGCCTAATTTGCGTTCATCGAAGTACTCTAATTTACCCTGTCCTTACTGGTGAGTAGATGGACTATTTTTTGACTCCTGACTCCCAAATGTTCCACTTATTTATTCATCAAGTTGCTACTCCTGCTTTACTGCATTTCATCCGGATTTTATACACATCTTATATAGACAACGGGGGGATGGCAATCTCACCTAGTGTAAAAGGCGACATTGCGTAGTCCATGGACCCCAATACATATCTGTCAGAATCGTATTGCATTCCTGATAAAAATATCTATCGATGCTGCCCATTCTGGCTCTGGTTGATCTATCCCCTCCATCGCAGACGTATGGAGGCACAACGTAATTAAGAGGAGACCGCAAGCCGTTGATCCTTGCATATAAACAGGGCAGTAAAGCGGACGCGAGAGGGGATTAATTGCTGCCTCCGTACGACCGAACCTTGGAAAACCAAAATGGTCTGTCGTTCTTCAAAGCTAACGGCGTTGCCTCCCCGGACTCGATCGCCACGGTATCGTAAGTTCGAAAATCTAGACGGTTCCATCTGCCGAGTGGCCGCGAACGGAGCTCTAGGATCATCTGGAAGGTGTACCGCGACGGAATGCCGCTAGCGTCCATTAGATCTGTTATATAGACGGTGGTGCCTTCAAGGCGCCAGTTGCCTATATGAAAGCCCTATGATATGAGGTGGATGCTTGTGAATAGCGAGTAGGGAGATCAATGTTGTGCGTTACCTTCATTTGTAGAGTCGGTTTTAACATTGGTATGACCTGTTGTGGACCGACGCCTTCGTTTGCAAGAAGTGATAGCACTTGACCCGTCGGATAGAACCGCCTGAAGATCAGAATGATGAGACATTAGGAAATTCAAATGTAAAGAAGGTGCTTACAGGTACCGGTGGTAGGTAATAAGGTGGCTAACCTATGGGGACTTTAGCACCAGATTCCGCCAAAGCCCGACGATATGCTCGTACATTCACCCAGGCATTCTCACTTAGTCCTTGACGACTGTTGAGGATCATCAATGGGACATTCAAATATATATTAGAATTAGATCTTTTATATACGTACATGTAATGACAGACTGCGATATATACACCGTCCAGCCGTATTCGAGGATGCTCGATGTAAACATGTCGAAAATCTTCCTTGTACTTCATAACCAGCGCACCCACATCTTCATCATCAGGTATTTGCGGGGGTTTATAGACGGCTTTCACGTATCGCCTGCGAGTATACACGTTTTATTGATGGCGGAGGATTGGAAGTTGATGCAACGTACCTCCAAATTGATGTGTCCAACGTAAGGATTCGAGCTTTGCGGTTGACTGCCGCAAATCTTTCGAGAGACGTAACATCGAGCTGTTGTAGAATATGCACAAACACCTCCTCGGGAAGCATCTGCAAATGTACAGGTTCCTTCTCGTCCTCTGGGTCGAAAGACAAGTTTGATGGCCAAGTCGCGATGAGTTTAGCCAATAGTCCAGTAACGCTGCCATGGATTGCAGGAAGTTTCGAGTCTATCGTAGAGACGGTCATTTGTTCAATAGTCCGTATCACATTTTCCACTCCTACATCGTTAACATGCCCCTGTGGAGGACTCGCAGTCGTCGGTCCACTGATAGAAGCTACAACGTCGGCTGCGCCCGTGGGTAGATGAACGCGAGCGGTGTGCTGGGAGAACTCCAGTCTCTCATAGACTTTGTCTACGTCCTCGTGAAGGCGAAAGGCCTGCCTGTAAAGCTGCAGAGCCGTCTCGAGCTCGCTGCGTTGTTCACATGCTATGGCACGTCGATATATGTCGAGTGCCTTTAAAAGTTGGGGCGGCAAGGGAACTTCAGGTCGAGTGGCCTTAGGACTTCCTGGCACGTTGGAAGGACCCGGAGAAACATCTCCAAGTATGACTGGCTTGTCTTCAGGAGTCGACAGCTCTGGGAGTTTAACAGGATTAGAGGGTTTAATGGGAACTGCATCCTCATTGCTTGTTTGAGGGTCATCTCCTCCCTTTCTGCGTCTCACTTCTTCCTTCCACTCTTCTCTGAACCTTGCAAGCTCTTCAAGGTCCTCTGAGGGCTCCTTGTGCTGTGTCTGAAGTGGTACCTCTTCTAGCTCTTCATCTAGTTCCTCTTCTAACTCCTCTTCTAGTCCCTCGGAGGGATCCTCTAGACGTGTATGCGATTCCTGTAACATGATAGTGAGTAGTATAGTGAGTCACAGGCTTGGATTGAATCAGACATTTCAGTTCCGGCAAACCATGATGAAGCTAGCCGCCCGCTCGGTAAGCAACGTGGAAGCAGGTTAGCCACTGCTTTGCTATGGGTTTGTTACTTTAGCTTTCAAAATTTCTTATCCCCCTTCTGCGGTTTACTGACCTCTTATCCACCTTGAAATACACTATGTTACTGGGCAATGGCCGGGCGCTAATGGAACGTCACTCTCGCACAGGCCGCCATCTCTCAGCACCTTCTTACACTCTTTGTCGCGTACATCTGGCCTTCGTTCTACGAGACGTTTGACTCGGATACCATAGAATGGAGAGTAACAAGGATGAAGCTGTCAAATGTTTGGCAATTGCTCAGAAGCACCGGAATGCAGGCAACTTCGAGTCTGCGCGACGGTTCTGCCAGAAGTCACTGAATCTCTTCTCAACGCCAGAAGCGACAAAGCTTTTAGAGATCATAGACTCTGAGTCGACCGCCACACCCTCTTCTTCTACCTCGTCATCTTCGTCGACTGGCGACAGCTCAAACACAGCATTCTCATCATCGGCGGAGACGCACCCATCTTCATCAGGCACAAGACATAGGCATGCCGATACTAATGCGAAACCGAGTGGGAGTACGAACGGTAAAGCTAACGGTGCATCGAAGGAAGCCGAGAAGAAGAGGGAGTACACACCGGAGCAGGCTGCAGTAGTCAAACGAATAAGAGCGTGCAAAGTGACTGAGTATTATGAAATCCTTTCATTGAAAAAGGATTGTGAGGAGGTGGAGGTTAAGAAGGCTTACCGCAAGGTAATCTCTTCAACCTCATGAGTACTGTCCGAATTCATATAATTTCCATAGCTTGCGTTGTCATTGCATCCTGACAAAAATGGTGCGCCAGGCGCTGATGAAGCTTTCAAGAGTACGATCATTCCCATTCGAAGTTGGCATAGGTACTAATAATATTCTGCAGTGGTTTCCAAATCTTTCCAGGTGTTGTCTGGTAAGCATAATTATCATCATGCATCTTCGCATAGCTCACTGTGTGTTTTCAGATCCACAAAAGCGAGCTGCATACGATCAACATGGCTCAGATCCCGAGTCACGGTTCGGTGGCGGTACCCCATCGTATGCCCGTCGCTCACAAAGCTTCGGAGGCAGTCCATTCGGACCTGGTGGTGGCTTTGAAGGCGAGATGAGTCCGGAGGATCTTTTCAATATGTTCTTCGGAGGAGGAGGGATGGGACAAACGTCATTTGGTGGAGGCCCAGGTAAGTCTATAAATGCTGTGTCAAATCGTAATCATATAGCTTACACTCCTCTTAGTGTTTACAGCGTCGTTCGGTCCGGGTGGTTTCCGCCCTACCCGGGTACGACGGACAAATGCAGGCCAGCAACAGGCCCACAACGCAGAACCGAGATCAGTATTCATGCAATTATTGCCCTTGATCATTCTTTTCGGCTTCTCTCTGCTAAATGCACTACCAAGTCTATTTGGTTCAACCCCTACGCCTGACCCCAGGTTCTCTTTCAACCCTTCATCGCGGTATAATGTCGAGAGACACACAGGCGGCCTAGGCATAAAGTACCATGTTAATGCCGCGGAATTTTCAGGACACCCTATCGCTGCCGAATTAGCTCGAAACGACAAACAGACCGGGCCTGAATTACGGAGATTCGAGGGCTCTGTCGAGAAGATCTATACGCAGGATCTGTACTCACAGTGTCAGCGGGGGTTAGACAGAAAGGAGCGATTGAAAAACCAGGAGGTGGGCGTATTTGGTTTCGGCACGGATTGGGATAGAGTGCGGCAAATAGAGGAAGAGCCCATCTCGAGTTGCGACGAGCTGCGCAAGCTGGGCTTGCTCAAATAATCGTCAGTATCTTATTTCATCTCACTCCAATGCAATGATAGATTCTAAATTGTTGATTGTACTTGGCTGTTTGATGTAGGTTGATGTAGTTTATTGTATGTGGACCGGACTGGATAGTACCACTAATCACTTTTATTACTCATGCCTATGCTTTCAAGTACGAGCTCTCGAGTGTTCTGGCTGTATAGCGCGCCACTAATTGCGACGGTTGATACCCATTGCTCATATAAATTGCAGAAAGCGAACAATTGCGATTGCTTTGAAGGAAACAGGATGAGATAATAATTTCGTGTCTATGCCTGCTGCTTGGCCCGCTCAAGTCTGAGGTAGTATTCCTCCTGCTTTTGTACTGAGTGATTTTTGAGTCAGTGGGATTTTCGCAGGATGTGAACACGACAATTTGATAAAATCTAGTCTCACCCTGCTTCAAGTGAACACCGTACCTACAGGAAAGTCGTGAGAACAGAGTTAATTAAACCAAAATGCTCAAAGCACACTCACCAGAAAGCATATCCTGCGCTAACTCCAAGGCCAGAGGCACAAGTGAGGTGGAGCCAGAAGCGCTTTCTGAGCATTCCGGTGATAGGTGCAATGGCCATGGTCGTTGAGGTTGGTTGTCTGTGCCTGTGCTAAGGCGCGAGGGGGATGTCGGGAGCAAGGTGCGTTTGGGCGCCTGACTAGCCAAACACGAGCAAATGCTATGAGACGCTGTGGGTGGCCTGTCTTGTTCATAACGTCCACCTCTACCTCCAACTTGGTCACTTCTGAATAATCCCTCCACGTCTTCACACTCTCGAAACCCATTGCGCCTGTAGTAAAGACCCAATAAAATCTCTAGCATGGCTTCCTCTGTCTTTTATAAATTCAAATCAAGTAGAAACGAGAGTAAGGTAGCCTTCGATGGCACTGGAATCTCCGTATTCGAACTCAAAAAAGCAATCATACTGGAGAACAACCTCGGTAAGGCTAATGACTTTGACTTGGCTATCTACGACGGCTCCTCGAACGAAGGTGTGTGCGCATACATCCAGAGTTTTTTTTGCTATTTCATAACTCCGACATGAACCGGATAGAATATAAGGATGATTCCTACACCATTCCACGTTCATCTACTGTCGTTGTGAAGCGAGTCTTTGCAAAGCCTGGCAAGGGGAAGGCAGCTATGTATATTGGTACCCCGTCGTCGGCCACACAGGACGGTAGCAAAACGGGCGCTGGTACACCGAACGGCTCATATTCTTGGCACAGAGGCAATATCTCAAAGCGGTTTGACGGCAAGGAGGAGCCAACTACCAGTAGCATACCGAAGCCGACTTCAACTTCAACTTCGACAGTACCGGAGGCAAGTTGAAACAAGTTCCTCAAATTCGCTACAGTTACTTTAGCTTTGAAACAGGTCAAAATGAGCAATAACATCGCGAAGGACGATGAACTGAAAGCTATGGCGGCCATGTTCCAACAGCAGACGGCGAATTGGGAGGAGACGCAGGAGAAAATGAGCCAGTTCGTGTTGCGCACGGCGCTTTCTGTTTTGTGTAGTACAGCCCTATCTAATGAACATTGGCTTTCACCGTTCGATCTTGTTTTATTCTTGCAGTGCGCAGCGTATATATAGCAATCCCCGAGGTGGAGGCCCTAGTCGTGGTGGCAAGCCCTTCGGGTCACATCATCATTCTGACCGGCCTCTACCACCAAGTTATGTCTGTTATCGTTGCGGACAGAAAGGTTTGTGGTAAAGTATGTAAATGATTCTACAATCTCATGCTATATTTCGAAGGCCATTGGATTCAAGACTGCCCCACAAATAACGATAGAGACTACGACAACCGTCCACGTATCAAGCGTACTACTGGTATCCCGAGGAGCTTCTTGAAGGCGGTGGAGAACCCAACTACTGGTAATCTTGGTCATGGTGTGATGGTCACGCCGGAAGGCGGTTATGTTGTTGCCCAGCCAGACTCGTGCGTCCCTTCCATAACCCCTCACATATGTTCATCTCCCGTTCAATTTCTTTTTCAGGGCGTCGTGGCAGAAACAAGTGTCGAAACCAAAGGGATTGAGCGAGGCCGATATACGCGAGCGAAAACCATCCGATCCGTCGCTCGTGTGTCCCATAGACAATGTATTGTTCCGAGACGCTGTCAAGACCCCGTGTTGTGGCACGTTGTATTGCGAGGAATGTATCCAGACCTATCTGCTTGAGCGAGATTTTATTTGCCCGAGCTGCGGCGCCAAGATTCAATCCTTAGACAAGCTGATCGTGGCCAAGCCTATGCGTACGAAGGTGGGCGACTACATCGACAAAGAGATCGAGAAGAGCAGACATGAAGCCGAAGAAGAGAGTAGAACGTCTAGTGCTACTCCAGCCCCAAATGACGACAAGGTATTTGGTTACCTCCTTAAAGTATATTCCTCCATTCTTATGCTGTATCTGGCAGGCACCACTATCTTCGGATCTCACACAAGAGCAGGAATATTACGGAGATATGCAACCTGGCAATGACTATGACTACTCGCAATACGTCACAGACTCTATTCCCCACCTCCAAGCGCAAATCAGTCAGATCTCTGTCATGCTCAACAACCCCTCGCTTCCCCCACAGGTACGGCAGCAGACCGAAATGAAGCACCAGCAGCTTCAAATTGAGCTCGAACGAGCGCAGCTCACTGCCGCTATCATCCATGTCAATACCCAGGCCTCGGCAGGCATGATGCAATATGGAAACATGCAACAGCCGTACACTGGACAGATGCCACAACAGGGATGGACGAATCCGTTTACAAACCAGCAACCCGCCGGTCAGGATTCCGCATATCAACGGCTGCCGTTAAACAATCGGAGAAGGAACTTGAAGAGGGAGAGACCTTCGGATTTCTTGGAGATCGCGGGTAATGACGAGCAGAAGGTTCCGAGATATTGGGAGTGAGCGGATTTGTGGGTCAGGGATTATTAATGCAGGTTCGCGGACACAGGCGTCTGACTTGTTGGTTTCTAACGGCATTATGTTACACATTCTTCTCAGTTCCGTACAATATCTCTAGTAGTACTGACATGTATATTCACAAGCTGCATTGACGTCTAATATACAACCCGTTTCTCAGTTTGAATCCCATGATAGCCTTACTGAAGATGTCTCATGCACCTGAAGCAATTGCACTAATCACAGAGACCTTCTAGACGTGATCCGTGGTGCCCATTTTGCTGTCTGTGTTGCAACGAAGAGAACGGGTTGATTAGTACCCAATAGTAATACCCAAGCGGAAGCATGAGAAAGGATCAAAGGATATGACCAGATAAATTGAATGCATAGTAGTAAACAAGGCGAATCGACGCGAGGAGTGCATTTACAACACAGTGCGAAGAAATGTCGTCTGGAAGTCAGCGTTCATGGAAGAGACACTCAAGCCCGATGGAAAGGTGTCGTGATTGTCCAAGCCGCTCCCCAGGTCATATGAATGGGGCACAAAATCAGCCAAGAATGTACCAGCATAGGCAACCCCGACAACATACTGCGCACTGGCATTGATTCAATAATTTTCTCGGCTTGCGGTAATTCACCCGTTGACAGCTTCAAAATCTGTAGAAACACCAGACATGGGAAAAGATACATAAGTCCCTGATTCCATTAGGATGCACGTGTCTGGTACAATAAATTATGACTGAAAACAACGGAAGGCAGAGAGGATAATCGCTCAGACCAAACAAAAACCAACAATGAGCGAGGGTATACTACGGACCGTCACCCATATCATCTACTGTCCCCTAGTTCGGCTTGGCCTTCGAGTACTACCACCGCCTGCCAAAGGTGCTCGCTCCTCGTCAGGAGAATCCCTTCCCCCACTACCACTAGCGCTCGCACTATCATCTGTACTTCCTTTCAGCTGCCCACCAACAGAAAGTTCATCTTCATCGAAAAGTACTTCATCTACTTCGTCTGCACCGTCCGCTGAGCCTTTCGAATTCGCGGGATTTAGGCCCGATGGCTTCCGCACGCCCTTTGGACCGTTGAAACGCCGAGATTTCCCTGGTGCACTCACGAAGTCAGCGAAGCTTGCGACCGAGGAGCCACTTGGAGTGTGAACATGACCAGAAGCCTGCTGTGGTGCTCGCACGGGTAAGTGGTAGAAGTCATCGACATCTTCCTCCTCGTCGGGTAACGTCGATACTGCAGTATACGGTGAATTTGGTGAAGATGAATTCTGGGGACGGGAGTGGGGAAGGGTACGATAGGAACCCTTCCGTAAGTGCATTGCGTATGAATATATTAACAATGCAAAATATATCTAGACGCGGAATTAGGGCATAGAAAACTATACGGAGGGCAATATTGCGCACCTTGCTGAGCCAGCCAATAACAATGACTGCAGTTGCTGTGCCTCTTTCTTCATTCCATATCGTCATGGCAGCTTCTGCGCGCTGCTCGGGAGATATAGGATGAAGGCCACCGCCTCCAGCTTCCATGATCTCTTTCTGAGCTGGGGAAGCGATTTCTTGCCTGCCGTCGTGTTCTGTGTAGATCCACCATAAAACAGCGAAATAGATCGTCCAAGCAGTGGACAGTACATGGTCGGCGAAGAAAGCGTGCGCGAAATATAGTGTGTGTTTCGGGTCTTCCTAGAGGAATTGTTAATGAACGTATTAAGCCACAGCTAGCTTAAAGAACTGTACCCGTCCGACAGCCTTCAAACCCCATACGAGTGCAACAAGAGCTAGTACAGAGTAGATGTACATGCTGAGCTGAGCTGCGGAGCCGCCCGCACCCGTTAGGACCGCGACCAACCCATATACACCCGCTACTTTATTCAGGAGCTGAACAAGGTTGACGTTAGGACTGATCACCAGACGATATATACCACTCACAGCAAATAGTACAGCTATGGTAACACCTGTCTTAATGTCTAGAAAGCCGAGAAATGATGACAAGGGCCTGAGCCTCCATTCTGGTCGGAGGGTGAGCTTCATACGTGTCGCCAATTCCTCATACACTGTGAAGCGAGAAAGAAGAGAGTAAAATGCTGGGCCTGGAGGAAAAAGCAGACCGAAAACAGAGTTGGTGGCAGAGTGGTGGTGGCAGCGAGAGCGTTGAACGCAGATCTTAACCTTGAGAAATTCCCCGAATTTTGCTTCAAGCCCGATCCGTCTATCTTTCTCTTCCACCACCACCAAAACTCGCCACACAGCCTTCATCCTACATATTCTCCCCCTTCTCAAGCCATATATAATCCTTAATATCTCCCTCTGTTCTGAACAGATCATAAAAGACGGGTGAAACTTCCTTTAAACGCTGCCAGAATCCCTCAAGCTTTGAATTTTATGGCCGGCTACTTCTCCAACCACTCTCAGTCCCGCTTTCTAGCCAACTTGAACACGGCTAATACTGCAGGCTCGCAGTCACCGACTACCCAGACGCAAAACCCTCCCACGACACCTGGTCGCTTGCGAGCACCGTCTTCACGCCACTTTTCAACCTCGCTCTCAGGCTCGTCCGGCGACGAGAAGTCTCAGAATAAACAGAAGGGTCCCGGTACTGGCACCTCTAACGGCTCATCAGTCGTCCACCCATTGCGAAATACGTATGTTCGTAATACCGCGAGTGCCGTGTATGCCTTGGCCCTGACTCAATAGCGACTGTCTTCTCTAGATGGGTGTTTTGGTTCCGACAACAACGTGCACCTGGAAACAAGATAACAAACTATGAGGAGGGAATTAAGAAGATATCAGCTTTTAGCTCTGTTCGTCACTTTGTTTCAATCCTCTGAGCAGTAGAGATGACCAGCTGAGCAGATCGAATCGTTTTGGTCCCTGTGGACACATTTAAACCCGCCCTCCAGTCTCCTTCCAACTACAGACTACCTACTTTTCCATACAGGAGTCCGTAGGCCTGTCTGGGAAGATCCACTCAACATTACAGGCGGTAAATGGATCATTCGTCTGCGCAAAGGCGTAGCGGATCGCCTGTGGGAAGATCTCGTTCTCGCCATCATTGGGGACCAGTTTGCGGATTGCGAACAGGATTCAGGGGGAAATGAATCTGGGACACGAGAGCACTCTGAATGGCCTGAAATTTGCGGATGCACGATTAGTGTGAGGCAGAATGAGGACATCATCAGTCTGTGGAACAAGGTCGATGCCGATCCCAAAGTGAAAGAGAAAATAAAGTCAGTGTATCATCGTCTTTGTAGGATGTCTTTTTCTTACTTCTCCTTGGATAGTCAAACAATAAGACGAGTCCTGAACCTCCCAGCGACAACGACTATGGAATACAAGTCTAACAACGGTGCGTCTCGTGATCGAGCTATTACGTCTTCTTTTGTAATGAATCATCTCCGTTCTAGATTCGATGCAGGACAAGTCAAGCTTCCGCGTGCCCGCCGCTACGGAGAGAACTCCTCTGTCATGATATGAAATTGTGACATTGTAGCCCTTGATGATATTCTCTTGATTGGCTGTTGTGTAACCTGTGTAGCCCTATCATCAGACTAGTAATGTGTTTAGTCCACTCAAATATCGCCGGTTGTGAATATGTGTGAGCACTGCACATTCCGGCGTCCGTGTCACGCAAACGTCTATGCCTTCTATGTTCCGTCGCCCATAATTATCATAACATCCTTCCCCTCCACTTTCGACTCGGAATTGTGAGGGTCTGTATTCTCCTTTACGACTACTGGGGACTCTGCTTTCATTGGTCCTGCTTCAACTTTAGGGGACAAATGTAACGACTCTGTCGCCTTTGCTTCTCGACGACGTCGTCTCCTCGCTAATGGGTTCAAAACTAAGGCCAACACGATGACTATGCCGTCCAAAACCTACGCGAATTCAGAGAAAAGTTGAGCTTAAAACCAAACGAAACACTGATAAGCCTTACAACAACGGCAGAATACGCGACTCCAGCAATCACGTCGAACTTTGGTTTGAAGACTAGGGAGAGGTCGCTAAAAACACCTCCTAAAAGGTCAACCGCCATGAAAGCTATCGAGATACCGACAACTTCACGAAGTTTGTATATCTCGTAGTATTGTGGGCTGGGTGAAATTCGCCATCAATAATTCCGTTGTACTATAGAACATTGGCAGGAAAAGATGGCCCACAAGAGTGCAGAGGATAGCAATATTGAGCTCATGATGCCAAAGAATTGCACTGGGCGATGATTTCCTGCCCGATAAGCAGGCTGAATAATTGTACGATGAATTTTGAACTCTTCTGTCAGATTTGGGGTATGGTGCAGTGAGACTTACTCGGATTGCGAATACCATGCCTGTCTCGAATCCAGCGAGCACAAGGATGATAGAGACAAACATGATGGCACAGGCCGTCAGTGGTCGTCCATTTCCATAATATTGGCACTAAAAATCCAAAACATGATGGTAAGAGAATACACGTAACGCACTGATTTAGTCCTTCTAGCTGGGTCAACTTACTTGTGCCCAAGAGAGCAGAGAAAGAAATGATAGCACTTGAGGCTGCACGATGAGAGGGACGTTCAAATCTTGGACGATCGCATAGATACCGAGAAACGCTCCTGAGATTCCCCATAGGAGCCTATAGCTCAAAAGAATTAGTGATGGGGGAAGGCGGGAAAGTCATAGCAGCCTCGCCCCAGATAGCGTGATAATCCTTTGGTGGATTTGTCTCTCCAGCTCTTCCATATTTGAGGAAGTAACTGGATCATCCAACAGACCGTTCCTTGAGAGGTCCAGTGTCAGAAAGCAATGGCACACCGCCCTGAGGCGGGTGTTTTGAACAATTCACCCATAGTCCCTAAAACGTTTTCTGCTACGGCATTAACAGGCATAGCATACTAAGGCTATCTGTTCGATTGACTGGAAAGGCTTGCGGTTTGAGAATGAAGATGGCTTTGCGAAATTCGAGCGTACGTACCGTCCGAGTACAACACGCAAAGCTGGATGGATTGTGAAATAGGGCCCCTGCTAAACGCTCGCTAACAAGTTCTTACACAGCACGTGATAAATCATTATTGAGGTGCGCAGGATTCGTTATTCCGTCGGTGTGAATATAGCGCAAAATGGTTATAGCTATTGATATATCATAGGTAGATGTGTCCGTCTGTTCCCATTTGTTGAGGCCCAATCGATCGAGCTTCCCTCCTGACTACGTAGGACACCGGTGTTTTCATGTCTCGATATCGCCATGTTTGCCGTTTGAGCAATTATTATGGCGAAGAAAGTAGATGGATGTTTATCTGAAGTATGGGGATACGCAAGTGCGTTTCTTGCTATCACTTGCGATCATCATGATGAAGATCAAATTGTCCATCGGTGGTTTCTTCATTACGGTCAGTAAGAGTCATACTATATGCAATGGTCATCAGGGATATGCTGATCAAGATAAGCTACAAAGGTACTTACCAAGGTGAATTATCTTGTCTGGGAGCCTCGTCACCGGAGACCGCCTCACGGGCCCTCCGCCGCCTAGCCCTAGGATTCAATATGGCCGCAAGTAGAAGAACAATCCCGTCTAGCAGCTGCGAGCGTTACAAGGTGATTTTGGCATGTCATGGAGTTGGAAGACCTAAAGCAATGCGTTTGATACTCACTACGACGAGCCCATAGGTAACACCAGCAATGACGTCGAATTTTTGCTTGAATACGAGGGAGAGTACGCTGAACAGTCCACCCATCATGTCAATGACCATGAATAGAATGGAGATTCCAACCACTTCTCGACGCAGATAAATCTCATAATATTGTGGTCTATCAGATATTAGCATTGATTTGAGCATGAGAGGAAGTATTATTGCCTACAATAATGCAAGTGATATCATGATTGAGCTGAAGATACCAAAAAATTGGACCGGTGCTTGGTTACCTGCACGGTAAGCGGGCTATAAGGAATTGCTTCAGCGGGGAACATATGGAAACCCCAAAGCATGCGTACTCTGACTGCATAAACCATTCCAGCCTCAAACCCGCCAGAGACGGCAATCACAGATGTTGCCAATATCATGCAAGTCCTTCGTGAGTAACCTTGGCCATAATACAGGCACTGCAACATATAAACATTAGGCACCGTTGCTCAATGAAACGCAGATCCGGAGCTACTCACCTGGGCCCACGAGAACAACGACAACACCCCAAACAGCTGAGGTTGCAAGATAAGGGGTATGCTTAAGTTTTGCACTATTACATATACCCCGAGAAATGCGCCAGAGGCTCCCCATACGAACCTATAGCGATTGAGCCGTCAATGTCAGCACTGAGGTGAGCTTGCTGGATGCCTTACACAAGCCAAGGTGACAAGCCCTCTGTAGATTTTTGACGCCAACTTTTCCATACTTGAGGTATTAGTTGCACAGTCCAGCATACCGTTCCTAGTTCAATGGGTAAACGTCGATCAGCGTATCCCGGACAATTTAACGTTAAACCATTGACAGGTTCTAATCATGAAACTCACCGAGGGTACCAAGTACATTCTCAGCGACTGAATTTGTGGGCAATGTCATTTAATAAGAGTCTCGCAGACCAAACCAATTGGCAGTCAGGACATTGAAATAGCGGGAAAGGGATGTCGACTCAGGTCGTCTCATCTTAGCGAAAATGATTCAGGCTGGAAGAAAATGGCGGCAGCGATCGACGGCTTTGGCGTGATGTCACACATCACGCATAACATGGTCACGCATGTACTTATTCGCGTCGCGTTCAGCCAAGCTAAGGGCAAACTACAAAGCAAGGTAAATATTGTGAACGACGTTTGCAACCGTATATACGTACGTTAAGGCTCTGAGTTACTTGGTGAAAAGGGCCGTAAGACCAACACATCCTCCGTTGTTCCGACTCCGGGTGTGAGTAACTTCAAGACGAACTTGATATGAGCAAGTAAGGCCGAGAGGGAATTCATTTGCGCTGTGTATTTCAGAATGCTGACCAGTGGCACCGCTAGGTGGCCGCGACCAGGTACTCTACCCAATATTACGAACTTTAAGGTTTCGCAAGTCGCGCCGTCCGCTTTCTACACGCTAGAATCCCAATAACAATGAGTATTCAATTCATGAAGATTATGGATAGAAAATGTAGCCCACCTGCTTGAAGAAAGTGCCTTATGTTGGAGCAGTTATCCAACCCTAGTTGCTCACGGGGTTGTCCCTGGTATCGGAGGGTATCGGTGTATGTGATAGCGAGAGCTCGAGCCAGGTATATCGCGTAATAATGGTGCAAACATGCATGCTTATCTCGTTACGGCCTCATGCATCAACCTAGGGACTGGCGGGGCAGAGGCAGAGCTGCCAGGGTGGGTGAGATCCCCATAGTTGAAGTAGGAAATTCATGATGGCGCCAATATTGCCAGATCGATCTGCATCATTAGCGGTTGTGGGTCCTCGGACACGTGGTCAGGGAAAATAACGGCAGAACCACCCACAGACTGAGAAGCTGACTGATAATGTGGGAGGGAAGGAAGGGAAAATCAGTTATATTAAACCCTCGTTCACTTCCCTCAGCCCTTACTTCCCCCCCGTCTCTTTCGCTGCCCTGAAGGCCTCCAGTTTGAGCATAACATCAAAGAGTTTGCTGTGATACTGAAGACTATCAGCGAACTCTATTTTTGTCTATCTTCGACTCGACCAGCTCTCACGGCCGCGCCGCCACTGCAAGGACGCTGCACCCAAGGATCAAATTTCTGTCCAAACAGCCAGATGTTCGACATCATGTACACCATCCTAGACTAGCGAGATCCTTGTTTTTCAGTACTGAACAAGAAGGATCTTGTTAGTTGGGCCCTTGTTTGTCACATGAAATTGGTCGGGCTGAGTGCCACTGTGAACTTGAGTAGCTCTCAGTTCGACCAGTTGCGCTCGCTTCAACCAGTATGACTACGCTGAACACATCAAGGTGTTGGACGTGCACTGCTGGAGGCTACGCAGGTCAAGGTCCAATGTTTGACCTTGACCTCCAGTGCACAAGATGGTTTCTGGCAGATATGTTGGACTCCATCAAGAACCCTATGCATACTGGCTTCCAATAAGCTTCTTGTGACTGCCTCCCACAGCATCCTGATACTAAGACCCTGTTGAGCTTCTAATCACCATGGCACTCTTCTCCGCAAACGTCATGCACTTCGTGGAGAACATCGCGCGAGGATATGCATCCGCTACTGGACACCGCCACCCGAGTGGGACAGTTTGACTTGGCTGGGTTTGAGAAGACAAGCTGTCTTCTCGATCCCACCCAACCTTAGACGTCTACCCTCGCCACCGCATTCCCATCGAATGATTCCTTTGCTGCCGTGTGCATCAACGTACGTGACCCCGATGCCATGGTCAAGGCCGTCGATCCATTCATCAATATGCCTCGTGAGCTGATATATCCCTTCTAACTGGAATGCTGCACTGTATATAATTACTCTGGGAAGGGCAAACGTTAACACCTTTGACTGCAGCTGAAAGAGCGTTATCAAGATACCTAGTACACCTAGATATACAGCAGTCAACATACTAAGGTATGATTAAAAATACACACTAGCGAATTCCTGTCGTTATGAATTTGTAGCATCTTCGATAGTTGGCTTCGTAGACTCGCGTCCTCAGCACATTAAGCGATCTCAGTCATCTCTCTGCGCTATACCCACGGTCAAATTGTCTTTTAGTTAACTAGAAATTTCAACGATCAGCTGCTAAACAAAATAAAGGCAAGGCAACGCCAAAAGGGGACGAATGGAACTCACAGACGACATAAACGCTCTTCAAGAATACGTCCCCAAAGATATCGAAGTCCATGTCTCCACGGCTATGGATTCCGCCCATTGCATAAGTACCCGTGGCCTCTCGTGGCCTGTATACTTCTATCACGTTTGGATGGTCATTGTTCATTCTAGCGGGCTAAGGGCTGCTAAGGGCAGATTTCAGCGCTAGCTTGGGAGATGTGTCATTCATGGTGCCGGCGATCATAGTACCACAGGGAAGCGGGATTATATTCACTTGGGTGTGGCCGTTTTCTAGGTCGCATTCATGCTTGTAAACGTATTGGAACCTAATGGAACTGCAATAAATGTCAGAGAAGTCATGAGACTGATGAAGATCTAGCGCCAGTCAGCTTTGGGAGAACTGTTCGCACAACAAACTGAAGTCTGTGGGAGATGCCGTCATCGTCTTCTCAAAGTATATAAACTGGTAAGAAACTTGCAGGACGTCCCACTTAAAACATGGCTGACGGGGTAACTTTCATCCCGCTCTTCATTGATAACGACTATCGCAGCGGGGATGTGACTTTCGAGTTTCGCAATCCCTACACCGGACAGGTAGCTGGTATTGCTGCATCTGCAACAAGCCAAGACTGCAAAGACGCTATCGAGTCAGCTGGGAGGGCTTTCGTCAAATGGGAACACTCGCCACTTGAACAAAGACGAGACATCTTCTTGAAAGCAGCAGATCTGCTCGAGAGTCCCGAATTCAAAGATGTAATTATCTCTGCGATGCGAGCGGAGACTGCAATGGTAGAGGAGATGACGGTCCACAACATCGAGGACGCTGCTATGTTCATGCGGAAAGTGGCAGGCATGACCAACCAGCTAAAAGGAGAAACGTTCTCTTCGACTGTTTCCGGCGGTCATGTCGTAGCTCAAAGAAGGGCTAAAGGGGTAATGTAAGTAGGTTGTGTCATACTCTGACTCATAACAACGCTAAAATAACATACGTATAGATTATCCATTGCTCCATGGAATGCACCGGTTTACCTCACCGTGCGAGCAGTTGGAGTAGCCATATTATGCGGGAACACCGTTGTCTTGAAGTGTTCAGAGTATAGTCCCTGGTCGCAATCCGTCGTTGCACGGATTTTCCATGGGGTAAGGTTACTTCTTGAGTTGCTATGCGATATCTAACTTCGCGATGAAGGCAGGATTACCCTCTGGCGTCTTGAACTTCATTTCGATGGACAGCAAAGATGCCCCTGCGCTGACGGCTGGAATGATCGCGCATCCTCTCGTTCGTGCCATCAATGTAAGCTGTCTGCGCGATATTTTTAGCCTATCTAATCGAGAAACGAAATCTTGTTGAATATTCTGACATACCACCAAAGTTCACCGGCAGCGACCGTGTCGGAAGGATCATCGCTGCTGAGGCTGCAAAATACCTCAAACCGTGCATATTCGAACTAGGAGGCAAAGCAGCAGCCGTTGTGAGTACAATGGCACGGATCGGCGTTATTCAAGCTACTCACATGAATAAAGGTTTTGGATGATGCGGACATTGCACAAGCGGCACGTGCAGTAGTATCCAGTGGGATGTACCACTCCGGACAGCTCTGCATGTCCACAGAGCGATTGATCGTTCAACGCGCCGTTTCGGAGCAACTTATCGAAGAAGTCACGCAGCTGGTAAAGGGGTTAAAAGCTGGGGACCCTCGCACCGATTCCACAGCGCAGCTGTCGGCCTTGTTCACCGAAAACGCGGCAAAGGGTGTCATTAGTATGATGAGTGAAGCTGTCGCTGAGGGTGCACAAGTCATCCTGGGCGATTTGCAGAGGCAGGGTGCCATTGTCCAGCCTCATTTACTCACAGGCGTAACGCCGGGTATGCGTCTGTGGCAGAGAGAAAGCTTTGGCCCAGGTACGTGCATATGATGCGCCGGGTGGAGTTGGTCGTCTTATATGCGCATATAGTGATCACGATTGCGGTCGTCGACACTGTCGATGAAGCTGTTGATCTAGCCAATTCAACAGAATATTCTTTGGCGGCTAGTCTTTGGACAAAGGATATCAGCCAAGCATTAGACGTGTCAGGTCGAATTCGCTCAGGTAGGAGCTAGCTCACCTTGTTGCCCGGCTGAGCTCATCGAACGACTAGGGATGACGAATGTGAATGGTCCAACTTTCCACATTGAACCGCTCAGAGAAAACGCAGGTCTCGGGTGCGTAGGCGGTTTACCACTAAAACCTAGCCAGCAACGTTGACGGGTACGTATTGTAGGGGAGCCTCGGGGTACGGAAAATTCGACGTGGACCACTTCACTGATATTCGGATGATTGTAATCCATCCAAGCGGACCTCAGTCATATCCGGTGATAGGCTAGAGGATGAATTTGGGCAGTGGCAATAGCAATAGAGAAAGGTGCCTCCAATATTGAGAACTGTGGGCATGAACGTGTATTTGATGGAAATTCAGTTGAACTAAGACTTGCAGCAGTCCATCGGCGCAAAGACAGCAGTGTATCACGTCTCCTGTTATTCTGTATGCGATGGAACATACTGGACACGCTCGTATACAGCCCGTTTTCGCTGAGACTCTAGATACTCTTCTTCCCGCTTTCGCATCTTCTCTCGTCTCCGCTCATCGTCGCGTAGTACACCCTGGTACATATTCTAACGCATGATTTGAGTCAGTAAGTATTGAGTATGATAGATGAATGGAATCGTTTACGCACGTCGGCTTCCCTTTGTTGCATGAAGTGCACACCCCAGATGATGCCGCCTGCGACGAGGACCGAGCCTAGAAGCGTGGCTTTCGCAGTTCGAGACATGAATGGGTTGCTCAAAATTCCCGGTGAGCAACTGTAAGGATTAAGACCGGTATCAATCTCGAGACGGGATCAATGGTGGAGGGTGAAGGAAAGGTTGACCATCATGGACGCGTCCGCCGGCGCTGACGCACTCGGACTTCACTCTGCTTCCGCTTCCACCAGGATACTACTTGTAACGACCCGGAGTCCCCGTCCATTCCGCGACTAAGGAGTGCACAATGTTTGGGGATGTCCTGCTGTTGATTGCTGCTTTTGCTGTTCTCCATGGTGCGCCGTTGTCCCCGCCGTCATCACTGGCTTTGATTGTATAACTCACGTCCTGCTCAGCTGCTTTCTCAACCTACGAACGTAAGGACATTTCTCTTGTCGTAACAATGGTGATGGATCACTGAAACCGTCCGCAAAACGACAGATCTATCACATTTGAAAGCACTCGGAAGGCCAGAAGGTGCTCTGCCAGTGGATGTGAGTCCAGCTTATGGTGACCAGTGTGCATGAACTTGCCCCAACTGATGGTTTCCCTCAGATCATCGTCGAAGCACTCGTTGCTCTTGTGCTAGGTACTCTTGGGGCGACGATTCGCACACCAGAACTCAGAGAGGTTACATGGAGAAGCGAGATGAAAAAGCGGTACGTCCTTGTGTATGTTTGCACCTACTGAGCTGAACATCATATATGCAGCCCGCTGGATGAGGTAGACCCAAGGATGTCTTTCACTACATTCGCACAAAGAGCAGGGATACTATCTACACCAATAGAAGACTCAAAATAGATATACTATCCATACATCCCATAAAAAACCCATTACACGCATCCGCTCGCTATATCCATGTCTCGTGCAAAGATGCTCTATGTATTATTTCCCACTGTCTTTCTTGTCCGTGTACGCTTTGAGTCTATAGATCGACCGTTAGATGAGTCTGCCCATATACATCTCACAACCGCAGGGGGTGCGTACTTTTGATAGTCTCGGTCGATTTTTCCCTCCGCACTCAGCCCTCCCTTGCGCTTTTCCTTCTTCGCCTTGCGTTGCTCTCGCTTACCAACTTCAGCATCCATAGCAAGCAAATCACGAATGGATGGAACAGAGGATGAGGCTAGCGGGACTAGACGAACGTGAGCCTCTTCTTCCTCTTGTTCTTCCCCGTCTTCTCGCTCCGGTGGAGGAGTCGAAGGGGACTGGAGGTTTACTTCCGGCGTGGCAAGTGTCTCTAGTTGTCCAGGTTCTGGGTCTTCTGTCTCGAACCATTTCCCTTTGGCAGGGACGTCGACTGGAGGGGTAGATTGTTTGTCGTCCTTCTCAGTTGGTTCAGGATCACTTTCGTCGTCATCTCCCAAGTCCACGCCTGCATACTCCTCGGCGTCGGCAAAGATGTCGAAGTCTTCATCAAGAGGCTCTGGTACCGGTTCTGGCACAGCTTTCACCGGAACCTTTGACGTGGATGCTTCACCTCCTTCATTAAGTTTCAGTGAACGTGGTTCGCCCTCTTGTTTAGGCTCGCCCTCAGTGAGAGCCTTTTTCTTTTTCATCTTCGCCCCAGCCCCGCCCTCCTTCGCCTTAGCTTTCTTCTTCTTAGTTCCCTCCGTCAATCCAATCGGTTTGAACCCTATAGGTTTGAATTTGCCAGCCTTCTTCGCCTGTTCCAGTGGTGCGTCAGGCTTGACAGCAGGTACGTCCTCGGCCGCTTCACTCTTTTGCCTCTTGTTCTTCAACTCCCGTACGATATCCTCCCTTGTGCGCTTCTTGGATATGCCAGACGAAGCCTCTTGGAATACTTGCTCAAGCGCATCGTCGTCTTCGGTCGCGGCAGATGCACGCGCCTTATTTTGTTCCAGTAGTGCGAAGTCGAGGCCTTTGACCAGGACAGTATGTTCGCTATCGCCACCAAGGTATCGTCGTTGCTCTTCCACCTATCGATAGGTAGTGGCCGAAATGAAGCATCGAAAGTAATCATAAATGGGATGTCTACATACCGTCGCACGGTCTTTATCGGCGTTTCTCTTTTCAAAATCCTCGGCCAATGCCTCAACCTGATACATAAATAGCGGGATGAGAATATGTGAAATGTGACATGATTATTTACACACCTGAGCATAATCATGGGCAATGCCGTGCCTCCTCTCCGATGCACGGTCGCGGTAGCTGTCCTCGGCCTTCTTGACACTCCTTGGTTTGAATGCAGGTTGCGAGGGGTCTACTTTCTTTCTATGAGACCTTAGTTCAGAAGCAATAGATATATGGATGAAGGAATATTACTCTACGTTTTAGCCTTCTTCCCGTGGTCCCAAGTGGTGGCTGTTGAGGTTGGTGTCCTGTTTGACGAGGGTGTCTGCAAGAGTTTACGGAAGGACTCCTACGAATGTTGGATTAATTATAATTCTGTGCTTGTTCGAGACAGAACCATACCTGATCCATGGTCGTAGAACGCTAGTACTTGTAATAATTAAACAGAGCCTATGCAGTCTCTCGATCTCTCGAGATGGCCGAGGGAAGACGCCGAAGGTTCCACGTGGTGGTACAAGTGACGTAAAGATTCTAAGAGTCGACTCCGAGTCAAATCGAGATATTTACCTCCAAGTCTCGTCCTTCACCCAATCGC
Organism: Hermanssonia centrifuga; assembly: GCA_001913855.2. Taxonomy (NCBI): domain Eukaryota; kingdom Fungi; phylum Basidiomycota; class Agaricomycetes; order Polyporales; family Meruliaceae; genus Hermanssonia; species Hermanssonia centrifuga. Next base: position 122,683 of record MLYV02000581.1, on the reverse strand, counting down.
CCACTCTCCGACATATAGAATACGGAAGATGGCGGACATGACACCTGTCTCTGAAACCCCTACTGGAACACCAGACAGCAATGATTTTGGCATCGTGCGAACAGCCAGCGAGTAAGTCTCTATCATTCCTGCAATGGCAATGACAACGCTAACATTCGCGTAGGAAACAGTTTGCTACGGCAATCATGGAGGTCGTAAACCCTCAGAATGGTGGTGACAGGATGGCTCCCCAACCAACCCGAACTGCTAGTGGTGGTATTGAGACGACCCAAGGGACGGTCTACGTATCCAAACCCTTTCGCTCAGGCTCATCCAAAAAGCTCAGGGCAGTGGTAGCCTTCGCTCCCAGGAAGTCGCACTTTGATATATCGAACGAACGGTCAGGGACGAATGAATTTCGGGTGTGTGCATCCATAGACTCCGCTCCTCAGGTGCAGCGTTAAATGTTACCGTTATGCAGGGGTTCTTCACCCTGTTCTGGTTATCCATGTTCCTATTTTCCTTGAGGACATACGTGCGAAGCATAGAAACGAACGGATATGCGCTCAACCTTGTATTCGCCTCTATGTTCTCCGAGGATGCTATCACCCTTGCGCTAAGTGATGCAGTATTGGTATCAAGCACGGCCATCTGCGTACCCTTTGCAAGGGCCGTTAGCGAGGGTTGGATCAAATATTATTGGGCTGGTCTCATTCTGCAACACCTTTGGCAGACCTCCGTGCTGTTCCTGGCTGTAACGTGGACATTCGATAGGTAAGCTCGCTTGCAGCATTTACTTCGCGTTGTTCGTCTAATGGTATCTCTCAGACATTGGCCATGGGTCCAATCAGGATACCTGACGCTTCATACTTTGGTGCGCGCACTTACTCCGCGTATTGATCCTGAATAATAATGCCTCCACCATAGGTCATGATTATGAAGATGCATTCGTATATGAGCATTAATGGATATCTCAAATCCGTTGATTCTCATGCGCGAGCTGTAATGCAACAACTTCGTCAAGCGACTGCTGGCGTTGGTGGATGGGATGAAGCTATCGTCACCGCAAAAGCGCATCGCGAGGAGCTTGACGGATCATCAGGTCGTTCTGAAACGGAAACCACACCTGTTGCCCCAGTAGGCTCCTCTACAGCAACCAACGGCAGCCCGATTCTTCATAAACGCACCAACACATCCGCCAACACTATGCCTAGTTCTGGAATCGTCACAACGGGTACACGAGTCCTCAATTCAGACAAGGTTATGAAGCCTGGGCCTCATCCGCTTGTGGACCACCCAGATAAAGACATCTCTTCGCTTGCGCGCGAGTACTCTGAACTGGAATCTGAGCTTATCAGTACTGGACCGTCGTATGTCAAATGGCCCCACAACATAACACTCAAGAACTTTGCGGAGTATATGCTGATTCCTACTCTTGTATATGAGCTAGAATATCCTCGAACTGATCGGTATGTATTGATCCATATAGAGTATTATATTTGTGTTGATGTTCGGTCTATCTCAGGATTCGGCCCCTGTATGTGTTTGAAAAGACGGTTGCAACGTTCGGCACATTTGCGTTGCTCTATACTGTGACAGAAAGCTTCATCCTCCCGCTTACTCCGACACCCGACCAATCATTTTTCCGCTCATTACTGGACCTCGCGCTACCATTCATGATCGCATACCTTCTGCTCTTCTATCTCATCTTTGGCAAGTCTTCGGGATTACGTGACACCCGCTCATGCGCTGATCCTTGATTATAGAATGCATCTGTAATGGGTTCGCAGAGTTATCTTGGTAAGTTAGACATGTTGCTAGTGGTATTGTATGTGAGTTCATGTGCTTGTCGCAGTTTCGCGGATCGTCAATTCTATGAAGACTGGGTATGTTCTTCCCTTGACATCTCCTATAACTCAACACAACTGACTTGCAACTTAGTACGTTTTAGATCCATTGTAATCGCATCCCCTCTTGATCACCTAGTTCTGCAGGTGGAACGCAACATCCTGGGATGAGTTCTCACGGAAATGGAACAAGCCTGTGCACACGTTCCTACTTCGTCACGTATACGCGTCTTCTATGTCCAGCTACAAGCTTTCCCGCCAATCCGCCATGATCTTCACTTTCCTTTTGAGCGCCGCTGTCCATGAACTTGTCATGGCTATCGTAACGAAGAAAATCCGGTACGTACACTTTCTATCGTGGAAATCATAGTACTGACAGATCCGCTTTAGGATGTATTTGTTTTTCCTGCAGGCAAGTCGTAGTTTGCACGTACTCGCTTTGCACTAAAATCATCTGATCCCGGGACTTGATAGATCGCTCAAATACCGCTGATTGCAATTGGCCGAATCCCCAGTATCAAGAGGAATAAGCTCCTGGGCAACATCGTCTTTTGGATCGGGCTGTATGCTGGCTTCCCGCTGCTCTGTGTCGCGTATTGCGCGTATTGAAATGGCGAATATGACTATGGAGTCGAAGAGGGATAGAAGTACAAACACAGGAACTCATCCAGTCCCTTTGTTGCTACAGCTTTACCTGCTTATCCCGTGGAGAGTCAAAATGGCGGGTACATCTATTTCACGAACATGATGAACGAATGGCACGACCATAATTTCCTCTTTACGGCATATATATATTATAATTACGGAACACTGGAAATAATCAATATAGATGGTTTCATATGCAAGACCTGCACAGAAAGTTGCATAATAGACGATAAATTATTGCGGGGAAAATATATAAGTCAACGCGCCCCTTCCAACTCGGTACCCAACCTATGTCTTCTCTGCATTAGGTCGAGATATTGCTCATGAAATGGGTCATCCACAGGGGGATGTCTCAGTTTATGGACCTCGTCTAATTGCGTCCAGACGGAGGGGAATATTTCAACCGCCTTTGGGGTTTGACTATGAGTCTTGGAGCATTTCTTCTTCGTCGCGTGTTTCCCGGCGCCGTCCTTACGTTTGTACATGAGCCCACACCCTGAGCACTGATACCGACACAAGTTATAATGGGAGTCCATGTGTCTGTCGCGACCTCTCTTCCCATCCAGAAGGTAATAGCCCTCTGGGCAGTCCCGATGTAAACAGAGGTATCGTTTGCTTGTAGCATCTGCGTCTGATTTTTTGCGCTGCCGTACGACTCGTGTAGTATTGGGCTTGAGGTTGCTGCCAGGTCTAACTTGGTAGGGCAATTTTCCGTACGCTCGGTGAGTGACCTTCCGCAGATTCGACGTCGATGGTAGAACAGGAACCACGTTCTCCACATCAAGCCTCTGCGTCGAGAGTACCCCATGCTTCATCAATGGATCGACATTATGAGAGATAGAATGCAGGGGATAGCGGATCCGTTGAGGTGCCAACTGCGGACGATAAGGTTGTTGTGGCTGTGCAGGAGTATTACGGATAGGAGTATAATATTGCATAGCAGGTAGTAGATGTGCCGGACGAGCGGATCCGGAATTGGTAGTCAAAGATGCAGTTGAGTCAAGGTTAGGGAAAGTCCCAAGTTGAACCTGAGGTCCCAAGCCATCCCTCTGCAAGTGTGGGGTGGATATGAATGATTCATTCGAGGGGGAAGGCGAGGCACCATGAACGCCGATTGGGATGGGTATGACGCGGATCGGCGCGTTTGTAGGAGATTGACCTTGTTGATGCATTAGATGCTGTCGAAGAGGCTGGAACTTTGAACGACCATGAGCTGGAGAGTCATCGCAATGCAAGGCTGTGGGGCGTGGCGGCTGCGTTGAGCCAGAATAGGGAACTGCGCTTTCTTGACCCGCCTTTGGGAAGACATTACGTGGTGGATTCAAGATACCATGTGAAAAGATACCATCCGAAGGCAATCCATGTGTTTCATGAGGGAGAGATGTCGAATCGGTCGTTGAGCCCGAGGGGAGAGGACTATTGATATTGGAGAGAAGGAGATCTCCCGAGGGCGAATATGAGGGTGGTTGGGCTGTCTCCTCAGCGGGGGATACCACGTTCTCTTGCTGGTGCAAATACACTGGCTCGATAGATATGAATTGTGCGAGCTCAGGCGTCTCGAAAGACTCTAGGGATGATACAGTTTCTGACCACCGCTCGACGCCTGCATTCTCAATGGGGAGGAAAGAGAGAGAGCCTAAGAACTCGTCCCAGGAGGGGGAACTCGACAGCCAACTTCTCGTTTCAGGGATATGATCTACGACGTCGTAAACAGAGTTGAGGCCACAGTCTAGAGCCGCAAATAAATTAGTATTTGAGGGGCATAGTGGCGGCCACAATTCTGACGTGGCCTGGGGTCAAAGGTAGTCAGCAATCAGATTGAGCTCGGCCACCACAATCAAACTCACCGCATCGAGTTCTGAGTTTAATTCGTCACCGAGAAGTAGGGCTTTATCAAGGTCCATGGCTGCAGGGGTTCTTTGGGGCAACAGAAATACTACGAGATAGGTGGTGATAATTTGCTGCGGTTGGAAAATAATCCCTTACGTCTGAGAAAATAGCTGGTTTTAACCATTCAAGCCACGAGGCTGAGAAATAAGGGGGGTTGGGAATTACACAGGGAGAAATGCGTTAGCATCGCAATAGTGCTTACAAACATGGGAGCCTCGAACCAACCCCCGAGCGAACTGTGTTCACATGTCACATTGTGAAGACTGAAAGGATTCACGGGTGGCGAAAGTCGACATGTGGCATGATTCCTTCCCATGAAGACTGTCTGGAATTGCAATGCATGATCGCACGGAGCGTCAACCAAGCGGATTCGCAACGAGCTCATGTAGACTATCGTTAACTCAGCGTATTCCGTAGCTCAGCCAGTACTAGCAAATGCTTATTATATGCTCACCAAAGTCTGCCCGGTCGCACACTTTTGGAATCGCGACTGTCACCCGCCGGCGGAGGGTCTGGCCTGGCCAGGGTGATACTTGGCGCTACGATGACCTGTATTCCGAGAAATTATCACTCAGTATGTGAGCAGATATCTGAGTCTGCCTAGCGGCAGCACTGCTGATATCAGAAAAATTTGAATCGCGTAAAGAACTCTTACCATGCGATGGATTCGAACCCTGCGCGGGCGGTCGTTTTATGCATAGCAACGAAGTCACATAAATATTCCCACGCATACAAGAGCGTCCAATCAAAAGTAAAGGAGTAAGACATAGCCGCCGGAGCGTCTAACTTGCCCTCCGACACTCACCCGCTATAAATCGCCAATAACCGAGAGATGTTGTTCTGGTTGTCCGTCTTTGCTCTGTTAGCATTACTGGTAATGCGTGCGTTCTATCTCTTTTCTGTCCCCCTACATCGCCCAACTGGGTGAATATATTGAATTCTTTTCAACGATAGTGACATTTCGGTACCGCGCAAAGCTCATCTCCCATGTTCCCAACCCGGTGAAGTCTTTCTTTCCGAGACTCACGCACTACCAGCCGCTTTCGACCTTCGAGGCGCAAGCGGGTGCGGGACTTACCTCGGAAAGTTTCGATATCGAGGCTAATATCCGGGATGGTGACGCACGGGCTGGTCTGGATGAGCGGGGTACACAGGAGGTGCTGGATATAATGAGGCGGGAAAGGGTCAAGTAAGTACACACATCTTCTTTCATTATAGGTTTAATTTATGAAACGGGGGCAATCGCAGCTTCGACCAAGCACGATTGATTCGGCAGAATCAGATCTTCGCAGCGAATGGCATTGGTCCCTCAGGTGCGTTGAATCTTTTACGCCCATATCCAGTCAAAATATTGACCATTGTTTCATAAAGGATTGCCTCTGGATTCCAAGGCCATCACTCATTTGTAACACCCCAGCAATCCCTTTTGTTCTTCTTCTCTTGTATGCTCCTGGATGGACCGTCTCACTCTCTTTGTTGTTTCCATTTTATCACTGTCCTCATGGGCTCTGTCTAGCCGATGACCGTCTACTGCTGCTATGATTCACCTTTCTGGTTCTGTAGCTTCAATGTACTGTCTACCCATATGGTCAGATTTACTAGCGATTATTCTGCGCCCAGTACGTCCTATGTGCCGCAGTCGTTCTCAGTGGGCCCGTTCAATATCCTCCCAACATCCCACGAAGGTATGCTATACCATACTAGCGGCGGAAGGCATTGTTTTCGTAATGCGACACCGGCGGCGGTGCCTCGCCGTGTGGGCGAGGTAGTAGGCCAGCCAGGGTAGGCCATAAAAATCCATCGGGCCGTCATACACCGGGATCTGCGCGCTAGGATTCTTGGCTTGCAAATGCGTTACCCAAGCTTTCGTCAAGCTAGCTCGATAACATCGGCGTGTTTTTCCATGTCAGACATCATGTATTCCCGCAATTCGCTCGCAGATTTAATAAAGCTACAATATCCCTCGCATGCACAGGTGAGTTCACATCTCGACAGCACGAACGAAGCTCCCGCAATGTCTCACGGATATCTGAAGCTTCAGTCGACCTCCGCCCCTCCAGTCGAAGTCATTGACAGGATTGTCCAATTCATGCTAGGATACAAGCACGACTTCACTATCATTGCCGACTTTTCTCTCGTATCCTATCAGTTTCGCCAGATCTGCTTCAGACGCTTCTTTTCTAGCCTTTGCGCTTTCTCCAAATACAAATGGGCGAACATATGCCATATACCCGGCGTCTTCAATTGGACCCGGTTAGTATACACTTCGCTTCCTCTTTATCATTGCTATGCCTCTCACAGAGCTATTTACGGCGCATATATGCGCATATACCTACCGATCTAGCTCTCTGATGTGCGATTCGAACGCTCTGCACATTCGACCAGACACCCTCCGTCAATTCCTCAAGTTGAAAACGGTTCAGGTCAATTTCTCCTCGGAAGGCCGCAATACCCAACTCACCAGCACCAAACTGATTCTGCCTTGTATTCCCTCTTACCTCACTCATCTGCAACTCGGCTACTTGCCTCTCATTGACGCTACGTTACTCCAACGCATCTCTTCCAACTTGCCCGCTCTGGAATTCCTTGAACTTACTTGCTCTGTGCGCTTGGAACCTGATTGCTGCTGGGACTGTTACGAAGAGGCGGGAAGCCATACGATACATTCGCCTATACCAGATTATTACTGTAGTGCTCAAGATCTTGCGGTAAGTTTCGGGGTATCGTTTATTGTTCGCTGTTGTGAAGATGACATGGACTCCTAGTGTGCTTTTGGAGAAGCTTTGCAGCCACTAAACAAGCTCAAGGACCTGTTCCTCGGGATCTACCTGTCGGAGGTCAATATATTCTATTATCACATCGATCATGGATTCCGCCGTATGCGCCTGCTTCGGACTGACCCATACGGACCTGAGCAATGCCGACAATGCCATGAACTATACGGCGAGGAGGTTAGGCAGCAGGAGGTTGCAGCCAGTGCCTCCCTAGCGAGGTTCTTACCATCCTTGAAGATCCTTGGCTGGAATTCTTTCTTTGCACATGAAGAAGACGGCGACGGTTGGGCCGAACAACGTACTACAATATTGATTGAACGAGTTGACGAATGGATTATAGCAAAGCGGCAAACAGTGGAATGAATGCGATAGAGATTTATTACGACCTGCTACAACGCCTTTTGTAACTTATACAAGTACAGCAACATGATAGACAATATTCAATAGGCTTCTAGCTCGTAAGCTTCGGCAACTTGAAGCGCGGTTTGGCCTAGCGGACGCGATGATCAATTGGAGGGGCTCGCAGGTTGGCCACACGGAATTGGACGCTGTGAATATGGCGCCAAGTATATTCCTTCCCTTTGTCCGGCAATTGTTGTCCCCTGCGACGAACTTCCATACTCCATGCTCCAGAGGACTCTCCTCTTCAGGTCCACAAACATATCTTCGTCTGCCGTGATTGACTGAAACATTGCGAGGGCGATTGTTATAACAATGACCTACAACTATTTCAATGACTTAACAACCGAACAGAAGACGGCCGAACTTCACAGGCTAAAAGACCTCTTCGATCGTCTGGCCTCTGGAGACAGAAGTCTGTACGCATCAAGAAAATCTGCTGCTTCGAAATCACTGAAGTCCAGAACCCCACCCTGCGTGGCCTACAACAGTGACGGTCGACAACAGAATCCACAAAAGTCCAATAAGGCCGCGCGAGGGAAGATGGGTGGGGATGGGTTTGCCTCTGAGCCTAAGCTCAACGACCTGCGCGCAAATGATGATCTGAAGAACATCGCCATGCAAGTAATTCTGCAGTCCCAAGAAACTTTTCGGCCGCTCGACGATGTTCGCCCAAGGGGTCCTGTGAGGCTAGCCGGCGACAAGTTACCTACGCAAAAAACCAGATGGCCGGTGCTAGGAGACAGCGTGTGGAGTTGTGACTCTGGCAGCACGACCAAGGCATCGACACGGCAGACCTCACTGGGTTTAGTGGGAGAAACCGTCCAGTATTCGCGGATGGACTGCAAGGCAAACGCAAGGCCTCGACCACCAAGTAAATACGATACGTATGCGGGTCGGAAGCTACCATCACTACTAGGTGAAGATGATGTGTATGCCCGCAAGCCTAGCGACGATGCTAGTCTCTTGATAACAAGTTTACGGAAGCGGGATTTCTACGGTGACATGGTACGGAGTTAGACGGTTGTGAGTACAAATGCTTGTGATCTAGAACATATGACATGCTAACTTACTAACCGTAGCGTTCTGAGAAAGATTTATTAATAGGGGGTTTACGTGTCATCCAATTCCCCACCACCTTGGTATTCTGTAGTCTGTACACAATATATCAATTTGAAGGAGTATCCCTGTTCAAGTTGAAACTTTTCATAGCAGAGCTTACTAAGCGGTCGAGGCTCGGTTGTGGAGACCTGTGGACCGCCGATCCGTCCGGGAGACTGGACTCCCCTGAGTCTCTTCCTGATTTGACGTATTCTATGGGCGTCTATAGGTGTAGTTTAGATGGGCTTCCTCGACGTTCCCCACAACGAACTCAGCTCCCTCAGCAACGCCTCACACGTTCACGAACCCCTCTTCCACGTCCCTGACCCTTAGACACATAACTTGTGAGCTGCGACAGCTGGCTTCTTCTCTTGAGTCCCCTTGCTCACCAGATTCTACTCCACAGCCATTACCTTGCCAATCTTCAGACTGCCCCCTTCCCAAGGCTACTGTAAAACAGCACGCTCTTTGATCGTAGAGGTCCACCTAGGCAACAACGTCGGTTCAAGTACGGTATACCACGGTACGTATGCTACTTCGTTGATCATGGTCGATGCCGAACAGTTGATTGAATATACCTGCTTCTACCAGTCCTACTACGCCCGAAAGACTTCATTCAATAACTCATCAGTATGAGCATCAGCAGTGCAGACGCTTCTCCATCCCAGAGTCCCTCCTTGAGCCCAATCACTCCGCGAAGAGTATCTTCTCGTCGAGGCTCCATCTCCGCTTCCGACCCATGGGGTGCTCATTCCGCAGTCAACTTAAACCCTTCCAGGACGTCTAGCAGTAGATTGACCATAGTTCGTGTCCCCCCTACCGGAGAACAAGTTGAAGGAAGATACCACAGGCGTCATGGAAGCAATGCTTCGATCAGCTCTACGTCCAGCAAGGGCGATTCTAATCGTCTAAGCTTCGCTTTTACCTCGTTCACCCCCTCTTCTAACTCCCCTGGGGGGCGTCCCGCCAGCCCGTCTTCTCCCCGCTTACGACCCGCGTCTCCGGGAGGTCTAGGCGGGCCAGGACTCACAAGGGGTCCGAGTGTGTCTCTACCCTCGAGGGACAGGATATCACCGGAAAAGTTAATTGACCTCGCTCGCACTTCTTGCAACCCTCGGCCCTCGGGTACTACTACCTCCTTCCCCACCCCTGTGTCATTTACCCCTCTGCCTGATGATGTTTACCTCCCATTCATCGACCGTCCAGGAGAAGTAACATCCCTCATTACGAGTCATCCTTCTGCCAGACTATTTGCATTACTCGCACAGACATTCCCCCCGGAGGCACGTGTTCCTGCAAGTGCCAACCCCTCCGCTGGTACCCCATCTGTGGATAGTGATCCGAAGGATTGGACGTATGCGGAACTTGAAAACTGGCTGAAGAAGGTACCTCGCGAGGAAGTGAACGACGCGACCTGGGTTCGGAAGGCACGCCAATGTATCCTTCCTGGTAGTGAACTTATCTGGGAGCGTATCAAAGGTGCTCTAGGAATTCCTCCAGAGCTTGACACGGACGAGGGGCCGCAACCGGACCCTCTCGAAGCCTATTTGCCTCCACCCATCCCTATTCCTGGGCGGCAAACAATTGTCACCGGAATTACGAGCAACATGCTAGATGCAGACGTTTTTGAACCTGACTCCCCCGTCGTGTCTTCTTCGGCTCAATACACGGTGGACGCACACGGGTCGCCCAGCACTTCAGAACTCGAGTTAAACGAATTATCCATCGAACCAGTCCTTGCCATTCCACCACCTCCTCCCTCCGCAGTCGATCCTACCACCGGTGCTAACATGACATCTCTCCACGAAGTCCGCGAAGAGGACGAAGAGGAAGTACCCCAGGACGGTACCGAGTCCGTCGGCTCTTCCACCGGCACGTCAGGAGCCGAACCTGTCCACGGTCTTCGCTTCTCCACGAGTGTATCTATGTCTTCCCCCGTTCTGGGACCAGGCAGCTTCGGTGGCAGTAGTCTCGGTGCGGGAAGCTTTGGTGCGGGGAGAGGTGCCTCGCCTAGTCCAATGCGACTTAGCGAAAGCGAGGGAGCGTACGATGCTCTGAACGAACGTGGACCCGGACACCCACTTTTCCCGAGCAGCTTCGCACATCTGTCCATGAAACCGACCTTACGTTCTTCGTAAGTGTTCCTGACACAATCCGTAATGTGTGTGGAACGCTGACTTATGACTTTTTTCTTTTCACACAGAGCACCGAGCTCTCGTTCGAATAGCATGTCTTATCCGCCCATGCCTGCTTACGCGCTCCGTCGCGCTGATAGCAACGGGTCTGCGGCTGCTCGGGGCAGAAACTCACGCCCGGATTGGGCTCGTGGCTGGGATGTTTCAAAACATGAAGATGCGGTTACCACTGGCACCAGTAGCGTGAGTGGACTCGACTGAGTTCACATTCATGGGAAGGAAACACATTCTCCTCTGGGCTGAGGCTAAACCCATTTTCCTGGTACCCTCGAATCATATTGTTGTTGTCTATCGGTCGCTCAGTTGTACTCACATTCCCTTATCCGCTCAAAAACGAAAGCATATACCTCATTAAAGCACTACATCAAGGCAGCTACGTACATATGGACTAGAACTTTTGGACAATTGTAGTTGTATGTCCAGTAAAAAGAAATTGTACCAGACACCTCTCAGTCATTATCCAATATAACAGACGAACTAGCATGCCCCCCACCAAAACTCAAGGTTTACCATGCTACAAAAGACACTAGGTTAAGCAGCTACGTCTTCAAGGCGTGACATGTTCATGATCCCTCTGCTGAACCCTGTAGCAACCGCCGCAAACCCGCCTTCCTTCACTTCAGATAGGAACACGTCATGTTGATCAGCTAGCCGTTCATTGTTTCTACGAATTTCTCGGATGATGCCATGAGAACGAACGCAGTTTGGACATTCTGTCTCGTGCTCTCCAAGACAACTATGCATGGTTTCGTCAAGGGTCAGCACATAAAGAACAGGTGCCTAAACGATTAACGCACCGTTGGTGATAGCTGTGATTGCACATGAAGTGTATGCTTGGTAAATCGAGCTGACCACCGCAGGCGGAACATTGGGTAACGTGGAAAACTCGCGGATGGTCGGGGTCCGACAACTCTTCTACCAGTCGCAACTTTGACTCAGTTTCAGCGCGGTATGAGTTGATTAACTTTTGATCCTGTCAAAGGAAGTTCAAAAGTAAAAGGTTAGTGATGAGGGTGGAACCGCGAATAATCTTCTGACCGTATCGACTTCTTGCCGTGTCTCCTTGATGCGATTGGTGAGCCATTGTTTCATCAGCCCAACGCTCGCTATGCCATTTCTACTGAGGACCTGCACCACGCTGAGTGGTGGCATGATCTTCTCTTCATTGATATGCTCCAAAATCCGCCCCACGTCGCCTGTATGCTTTGAGAGTAGTTCGGACGAGGAGGTCAGGAACCGCAGGACCAATGGATATAGATGGGCATGCGCGGATCCGTAGCGTTCCAAGCAGCGGATCACCTCCTGAGATGCTCCTGAGCTAGGGTCTTCCTTCTCTTTGTCCATCCAAAATCGAAGAACGTCCTCGTACATTCCCCTTTTCTCCCAGAGGAGGACGAGGCCAGGTGTAAATGCACGAGTGGAGCAGAGGATCAGAGCGTGCGTCGGATCGTAGGGAAGGTTACTACTCTTTAGCAGTCGCATAGCCTTTCCTGTGAGATCGGACGAGTCCTTGGAAGGCGAAAGATAAAGCTCGAGGAGAGTATTCCAAACTGCCGCTTGGTCTTGCTCCTCCGCCTGCAAGTCAGATGGGGATTCAAGTCCAACTGATATGAACGGATTCCCATTGGCGTCGGATACGCTCTGGCCCCATCGTCGTAGTGCGACAATCTCCAAGAAATGCATGAACGGCTCCCTATGATCAATGAAATGGGCGAAGTATAATCTGGGAGATGGCCGCTTCACGACACGCGCCCGTATAGGCCCGGCCTGAGTTGGCGTGGCAGTCCGTGGTGGCGGGGTACTTGTTCTAGAGGCATCATATGTGGAAGAGGCATCACGCTGCGGGGCACGGTCTGCTGGCCTCACTGTTGCAGTAGTTGACGCGGAGGAAGCTTGGGCTGTGTCGGATGAAGGTACCGGAGATTTGAGAGCAAGGTACGAAAGATATGAAGGTCCTGCGCTAGCTTGTCGGCTTGGTGAGGGCTGGCGTTCTTCGCGATCGATTGTCAACGGGGTGAGACTCGTGCAAATGTCGATGAGCAACTCAGTTGTTTCTTCGGGAAGATTGCTCAGTAAAGCGCGACCATATCGAGCCAGATTGGCTTCCGCCTGTCAGAGTCCTCTGTATTAGTGCAAAGTAAAGTAGAACAATATAACAATACATACCGCTTCTACGCCAAGCCTGCGTAAATACGTGAGGGCGTCCTTGTAGTTTCCGGCATCTTCGATTTGTATCTGAAGATATTCTTCGTGTCTATCATACTTCTTGGCTAGATAAGAGGCGTGTTCAAAGTACCCAGCTTGCCGACAAACGCGAATGGCAGTCTCCAAGTCGAAGGGAAGCTCATCTGTATCCCCGTCGGCCGAACTTCGCCGAGACTCAGTCCGAATGAAACTGTCAAGACGAGAAACGTCTTTGAGTTTGGTGTACGTATTTAAAAGAAGAGTTGTGTGATCCGAATTCGCAAGTCCCAGATTATGTAGCTCTTGCAGGTACGTCACTAGATTATGGATGCGTTGTGCGTCAAGGAACTTAGGAGGTAGAGTATCCCGTACCGTTAGTATAGAGTGCCGCATAGAATGGTATCGAACTTGCTCACCTTTCGGATTACGTAACTCGGCTGCACATGCCCGATGGTCTGTACAAACTGCTGCATAGAGCCATCGTAATCGCCTTTAGAATATAAGTGGTCTCCATACTGTCGGTGAATGTCGGCCACGTTCGCTTCGTCAAGGCGTTGCGTTTTAGCTAGATTCAAAGCAAGCAAGTATAATGATTTGCGATATAAAAGATCAAGTTTGGCCGACGTCGGCTTTTCCTTCAGGCAAGTGAGCTATTCCACCGCGGGGATAAGTTAGTAAAACATTCAACAAAACTATGTTTCAAACACACCTCGCCATCATTTGAGATAAGATATATCTGGCCTCCAGCAGAGAAGACATCGCGAATGCCTTCTTTGAAGGTTCCAGAGTAGGCAACAAACTTGTTCTCCAAGTCAAAGACGACAACTTTTGAGACGTCAGCATTGGCTGCATCTGCGCTCTTGACGAATAAATTCCGGACGGTGGCAGATGCGGCCGACGGGGAGGGAGTGAAAGGAGGAGAGATGATGACAAGGTAGTTGAGGTGGGTGTGTACAGATGACTTATGTCCTGCCAAATATTAGACCGCAGCTGTGAAGAAAACTTGTTTGACTACAGTACCTTCGTATGCATAACACGCCCCTCGTCCTTCGGTCCCACAGATATAAATCGCTTCATCCCGAGCAACAACCATATCTCTAGCGTGCCAGTCCATAGTCGCGCACCATAGACCACAACCAACTTCGTCAACAGCAGAGGGTGTTCCACCGCTTCCTTTTCCTGAGGCCTGATACACCAATACACGGCTGATTGTGACGATAAAGAGGTATATATTCGGGCCATCCTCTGATGGTTCTTTAAATCCGAGCCCCGTGATAGGTTCGTTTGGCGATTCAAAGACTACACGGGGTTTTGGTAGGGCAGTGAGTGAGGTTGAGCCAGAAAAAATGGACTGATCAAGGTGTCGGTAGAGTAAAACTGTGCCATCCGCCAAACCAATTGCTAGGTACGATAGCGTTGCAGAGAGAACGATGGTGGAAACCTAGACCAGTTATGTAAGTATCAGCGGAAGATAATCATGTGAGTTGCTCACTGGATGAGGTCGATTCCCGCTTTGCACTTTCGCTGATCGAAGAAGGACAGGAGCCCCGGTCTTCTTCTCAGTGGTCTGAAGGTCCCAAATCTTCAAGAAAGGATGTTTCACTGTGTCCTCTTCCTACCTATAATATCAGCAAACGACATGCTAAGAGAAGTATTGATAATTACGCCTAGTGTGATCAACATGCCGTTCCGCTCGACCATATGAGTAACGCGTCCCCCACTATGAGCAATCCAGCTTCGGACCGTTTCAAACTCGTCATTAAGCAGGTAGATGCTGCCATGTATGTCCGCTATGAGCGGTCCGAGGGACGTTGAGATGACGCATGAGAATTCCGGGGTTTTCTACATTGGGTCAGACAATCTAATGTTTGAGGCAAAAGAACGTATATGGCTACCTTGAATATTTCCGGGGAGCTAGCCAAATCGTGTACGTCTTTGACCGGTACAGAGTCAAAGAATGTGAATTGTCTCCACTAGATAATCACCTTACTGCGGTCAGGATGACTATGGACAGGTTGTAATCGCATGCTTACAGCTGAAGCAGCAGGACCTGACGCTTGATTGGACATGTTCGGTTTCAATTGTTCTCAATAGTCAATTCCAGATGTAAAAAGGGTATCAAGGTGTATTGAGCCTGCTGCTCGTCGTCGCGGTGAACGACCGTCAAGGTCAAGGTTCGACCCAGCAAGACGCGTGTGACAGTGTGTGACATAAGGGCGGCGTGACAAACCCCACGTGGCTGAGCAGGCGGTAGCCGGGACTGATTCAAGCGCCCGCGATGAACACCGTCGTGACTGCAAGGCTCTCTCTCATCTTGCGCGAGTTTGCACTTCCCTCCAACCCGATCTTTTGTGAGTCTTTCTTACGCTCTCGTTGTTTCACTGTGCTAACATCATTCACAAGAACTCACCAGACCACAATGAGCTTCCTCGGACTCCGCAAGTGGCCAGTTCCCGCAAGTGTTACTATCCATCTTGTTTTTACAAAACGTTAATGGTGCTCCGGTATACGCGTGTGCAGTTCTTCAAGCCCATGTGGCCTTTCATTGCTGCCTCTGGTGTCACCTTCTACTTGGTATCGAAGATGCAGGATATGGGTGTCAAGTGTAAGTAGTGCGGCGTTGTTTCATAAATGTGCTACTCACCCTGATCCTCCAGCGGACGAGTACAAGAACGACCCTCGCAACCCTTACAGGGAGCAGATTGCGAAGACCTCTGCACACCACTAGACTATTTCGGACTAGCCCGAGCAAAATAGAATTTTGTTCTTCGCTGAAGCGCATCACTGTACGCCCTGTGGTCTGCTTAACACAATATCCAGCAGTGAACCGCTTCCTGAACTGTATGTATCGAGCTGCATAATGAGGGCTTTTCTGTGAGAATGTCATTCTACAAGGAACCTCTACAATATCGGCCCCTCCTGCCTAGGTCTCTTCGCGCGCTCTAGGATCCGCTTGATATCACAGCTCACTATAATTGTCTTCTTAACGCGAGTACGGGCGCAAGAATTGATATGAGGTTGTTCTCAAGTAGACAATTATTATCTTCCATTATTCTCCACATGTTCTTGCAGTGACTTGTTGGTCGTTTCGGGCGCTTTATCAAGTAACCTGATTCGGGATGGCCAACATCTCTGACAATAACTCATCCCCACCGCTTTCACACCCTGTGAACGGCGATGCCAAGGCCCTATCGTCTCAGATGAAGAGCTCGACATCGTTCTGGTTCAACGATGGCTCGGTCATTGCGCGTTTACGCGATAATACCTTCAAACTCCATAGATCGCTCTTGGATCGTCACTCGCCCTACTTTGCATCTTTGCCTTCGTCGGAAAGCGAGGAACAGAACATTTCTATTGTGTGCATACCCGATGAGCGTGCTACATTGTTTGATTTTACAACGCTGCTAGAGCATCTATACCATGATATGTACGTATAATCTTGTCTTGACCCTGATATGCATCAGTCTGATGTTCCTACATGTTTTTATTTTGCCGTACCTCCCCATGACACGGTTACACAAGGCCAATAGGATCTTCGAGTTCTTATACTCGCATAGCTTCTCTCTTACGCGTCTCGTCCGAGAAACAACTACATTACCCATCGGTTTACATCCAAGCGCGAGAGCGATTTGCGAATATGTTCCCCTCAAACGTGGAAGACTTTGCACATCCAAAGGATCCCGAAGGAGCACTTGCTCTGGCAATGGAACATAATATTACATCAGTGAGTGTAGGCTCCCAGACATAAAGAGATGTATACTCATCGATTGCGATTATGATTTAGGCTCAGAAATCTCTATATTATAGTGTTGCTACTACATCGCATTTTGACCACGAAGACCCCGCGCAGGAGCATCCGACTCTATCGCGAGATGTAACTGTCCGATGTGCATCCCTGCAAGACAGTCTCATATCACACTTCACGCCAATTCTTTTCACTGTCGCAACAGCCTCACACATGGCCTGTACAGACATGTTCGCTGAGAAATGGATGCCACTTGTCATTACGCCAGCATTGGAGACAAACGGCTTGTGTAGTCCCATTGAGACGCTCAGGAAGATACAGAAGATCAAGTGGGAGGACGAGGGCTTGTGCATCGAGTGCTGTAAAGAGAAGAGAGAGGAATGGGAAGGAGAAGCCAAGAGTATTTGGGACAAATTGGACGGATGGCTGGGCATTTAGATTGATACTACTATTGCGGAGATAAACCAATGTAGTAAGTGAAATTCTGGCAGTATGTCATAAAAGATACGACGAAATGTTCATCTTGTTCTAGGCTGCTTGTCAGTATTCGTGCACTGGAATCAGTCATACCTGCTAGTGCGCAAAGGCTTGGAGTAATTTAATTCTGTCAGAGAAGAAATTCCATCCCCGTCCAGTACCGTGGCGCTGCTCATGGGCCTGTACTCTTCAATTTTATATGCAACATCGGCGGATCTATGTCAGGGGCCTTTCTTCCAAAGATGAAAACACCGTGACGGATGGGCCGAAACAAGATGGAAGGATTTCAAGGTGGAGGAGGTTCCAAGGCTCCAGGTTCGCCTTGTTCTAGACGTTTTACATGTTACATGTGGCTCTGGATCTCTAATTGATGAACATGCAGTGTTAAGGTATTTGAACTATTACTATGGTCATGCGGAGACCATGTGGGATACTAGGCGATGTTAGTTATTTCTAGGTTCTTGTTCCCGATTCCATGCTCTACTGGACGGGCTTCTACTACGGTCATTGGCGCATTAAACTTTATCCTTTAGAGCTGTGTTCCGTGATTGGTCTCCTTTTCTTTTTCTCTCCTCTTGCCGTTCCCCGACTGAGATACATACTAGACGGCTCAATCGCATTGTTTATAGAACAGATAACAAAAGCCGTGGGACATAATAGTTATTGTTGTTGCGGTTTTGATCTCAATGGATATAGGACTGTGCACTGGCCCACAGTAGCATTCATCAATATTGCCCGACTTAGCCGAAGCGAGTCATCGATCCCGCATATACGAGTAGGATGTTCAATTGATGGATGTTGACACGGTGGGGCTCCCTTGAATGGAACCGTGGGCCACAAGGTGTTTGCTCTGCGTAGGGCTACATAACTTAGTATAGTGATCCTAATGTCGATTTGAATGAAGTCAGATGCATGGCCGTGAACGAATGAACAAATGACTCAAAATCCACTATAAAACAACATCGGTAGTCTGAGCCGGCGGAGTCCTTGAATCGCCTCGATCCACCATAGTACTGCAAGCCCGAGGTCACATCGCCAAGCTGACCTCGAGTATTGGCTGGAAACTGCCAAGGGACACCTGGACGAGCTCTGTCAGGTAAATGTTCTGAATGGTAATGACGCCAGTTTGACACGCAGATCGCCATCGACTGTCGATGTCGTTGGTCCCTGGGAGGACCTTCGCATTGGCCGTGGTCTAAAGGCATTAGTTTACTCTGAGTGTGACGGTGCAATGTAAGGTAGTTAGAATACTCACCTCTAGGAAGCGTTTCACCACTTCGGCCACCTGGACAGCTACTTTTTCGCGGGCTATACTTTCACGCGTCGTTACGGCGCGGCGGGCATTCTTTTGCACGCTGAACGACGCGAATCCAGGCATCTATGGTGGCGAAAAGGAAGAAGTGATTATGATCAGGAAGTACACACGGTGAACAGCAGGAAAGCATACCAACAACCGATATGATATCTTTGTGCCAATACAGTCCTCGAAGAATGGTACGGATCGGTCTTGCAGACCGTTGAGATCGCCTTTCAGCGCGGCAAAGATGCTCACACCCTTGCTGCCGTTGACCCAGAACTCTTGGGGAGACGGAAATTTGAAGCAGGGCGATGATGGTGATTCATACAGTCTTTGAGGTATCTGAACCTGATAGCGTTGTTCCTGTAACATTACGGAGGAAGGGTCAGGGTGGACAATACTCAGGAGCTACTCGGAGATGGACTTACAGTCATTTGACACGTAAACGAGAGGCTAATAGAGGGGGGGACGCTTGAAGTTTAGGCTTTCCGTGCTCCATGCAGTCTTATACCTGCGAGATATCATGAGGACCGCAGTGATTCAGGGAAATAGATAAAGAAAGCGGTACGGTGAGAACATACCTCCGTTACAGCCTGACATCGACGATTCTATCAAAGATAATCAGCTCTGTTATATTGACATGCTTGCGTACCCACACAGCGCTGCCCTCAACAACTTTCGGCGGCTTCTCCGTTTTCCCAGGCACGAAAAGGCTCGGTATATAGTGAGCATTCCCTTAGTCTTCGCCAGGCCTTCGAGCTTCTTAGTAGTCAAAGCCGCAAACTATCCTCGAATAGGAGGAGGGGCACTGGCATATGCACCACCCAGACATGAGAGGATCTGACTTGTTGAAGGCAATCAGACAGGTTCATGACCAGATTGTGACTTAACCGCACGGAACCCCTGTGATAGACAGTTCAGCCTCCAATAGGAAGCTCGATCTATCACGGAACCTGCCTACTACACAGAGGTCTTGAAGATACATAAAATGGAATTGGATCTGTGCGGCGTCTTCCCGGTCGGCAAATGTAGTACAGGGTCCCATTCAGCGCGCTGATGTTGAACGTGCCATATGACACCTCCTGACCCAGCGCTGAAGGGCAGAGTCGGGAATCTGCCCGAGCCGTCCACTTGATATATGGCCTGTATGTAGACAAGCTCCATAACAGGGTCAGGAAAGGGCAACGAAAGCAAGGCTCAGGGCTGCGTGGCGTCCCTCCAGAACTTGAATCGAACGAGTTCGAAGGGGGATGTGGAGACTGACGTGTTGTCCAAATGTAAGAAGCGAAAGGGAGCGCTGTCAGTGTACTATTATGGCTCGTAGAAGTAGATAGTAGCGACACACCGGAGCTATATGAAAGGTATCCCAAGTCGCGAGTCGCGCTTCATGTTAATTTCCCGGTTGATCGGTATGAGCGCAAGTGTATGATTGCACATATGCAATGTTCACCGCATGTCCCCTTGAATCGTACAGGTTATAAGAAATGGGTTAGACTCAGGCCGTGAGAGGAAACCCTACTGTATGGACATGTTGTTGCCCGGTTTGTAAACAGAACGGTCCTTACAGCGGACATAGAAAAGAAGAATGCCGCAGCGACACAATTATTGAAGCAGCTTCTTGCAGTCCACTGGGAACCCGTTTGTTTTATCGAGTAAGGACTGTCAAGCTTGAAGCGATGTCGATCCGATAGAGTGCGGAACGTTGACCGCGCGCGGGATTGGCGCGGGGGTACAATACGGATACTGTAGATCGTTTACAGGTCTTCCCACCGGTAGTAGTACCGGTAGCCCATTCAAGGACCAGACTTTGGAGTGTTCATGTTGACCTAGAATATAGTCACTGTTTAGATGGATGCGATAGAAAGTATTAGTACAAAGGAATACTGTCAGAGATATGACCTACCTACTTACTACGTATTGTATACAGATAGTATGCAGAACTGGCAAAAAGTTGGGATCAAAAGGCTCGGACTGGCAGTGGTCCACAGGCAGGTTTGTTTTGCCAAATCGGGCATTCAAGGAGTCGCAGTAAGATCTCTAACATATAGCTGGTGGTTGCATATGCGAGAGACTTCAATCACTTGATATTTCGTGCACCAACCAGTACCAACATTCCCAGTTCAAACATCACGTCCTAGGCTCCTTCAATCATAGTACACAGTTTGACTTCTTGTCTTAACATCTGAATTGATCTTTTAGTACTGTGACTGAGTTCTGAGTGCCGGGCGTACCACTCGATACTGTGACATATAAACGTAGAATATTCCGATGGTTAAGACGGCGAGTGGTGACTTTCTAGGAGGGTGTTCAGAGGCTGACACGGCCCGGAAGTCTGTGCAGAACAGCTTAAAAAGCGGTGATTTAACGCCCATGATTAGTGTAGCTTCAAGTCCGCTCTTTCCTTCGCAACTACTTCCACTGCACATGCACCGACACTACCCAACAACAAACCGTAAGCAACAATGGGAGCACAAACTACCACCGGTCTGTTCGATAAACTCCAGGTATTCTCTTTTGACACCTTCATTTTTGCGACGAGGCTGACTCCCGCCAAGGCAGAATTCTCTCCTCCACTGGATACATCCCTCATTGCTGCCATCGTCGCCGACTACATGATCGATAACAAGACCCCTTCAGTCGATGAATTAAGCTCTCTGCGCCGCATACTCGCCGAGCTTGCATCCCAGGCAGAGCAGGATGAAGACACACTGTCCTACCAGCTCTCGAACGCTATCCAGTTCTCGACTACGGAAGATACCACCAGCATCAATGCGACTGATATCTTCTCAGTTTATGCAGACGGCTCCGAGTCGGTGGCCTACACTGCAACGACATCCGATGCATCTTCCTCCTCCAACTCCAGCGCCCAATCGTTTAGCACTCCACTTGGGTTCCTTCAAGCTGCTTTCCCCCACCTTCCCGTCTCCAGACTTAAAAGCGCGTTAGGCAGTGCCCAAGATGCAGAGGAGATCGATATGGAGGCTGTAGTCGAGGGAATCATGGCTACAGAGTTTGTTAAAGAGCTTGAGGAACGGGGAATAGAAGACGAAGAGGCTGACTTCCAGCCTATAGAGTGGGAGACGGTCACTGTGAAGAAATCGAAGAGGAAGCAGAAGCCGGGAAAGACGATCACCTTTGGAGATGTCCGTCAGAAGCAATATGCTCATGCTTCATCGTCGGCCCCTTCATCGCCTCGACTTGCTGCTCCTGACCCATGGACGCAAGTCTCCTCTGTCGCCGCTCACCTCTCCACGCTTCTTCCTTTACGACCTCCTTCATACTTCCAATCGTTGTTCCATTCTCCTAAACACTCCTCGCCCTCGGTTGCACTCCGTTCCGCTTTATCGACCATAGCGACAGGCTGTTCTTCCATGTCGCCAACGGGTCTCAGCCCAGAAGATGCCCAATCCGTCTTCAGCATCTTTGACATCATCACTTCTGATGAGTCTATCCTACCGCTCACAGACATAGACAGGCAACAACTTATGTCGGACATCCAGCTCGCTCTGATGGCTTGTCTGGCCGCCAAGTCGAGCAGAGAGAGTGCTGCCAGTGCTTCTCTCGAAATCCTCGCACTTCTGCGCGAGCTGGACACCAACGAGGTTGATTGGGGCGTATATCACTCGCCTGCGCCAAAATCTGCTGGACCTACGGGAAAAGCCTTCAAGTCTAAACACGCTCTTACACTCCCATTGGGGCCTCCTAGCCCACCCAAAGTCCGCCAGAAATCGGCGTCAGCCCCGTCGCCTTCGCCATTGAGTCCCAGGATAGGTGGAAACGTGGATGCATGGAAGACCATCCCTGTGACGGTGCGCCAGTCTCAGGCAAGCCAACACGCTAATTTCATACCCGCGTACGCCCCGCCGGCGCTCAACAAGAAGGGAAAACCTATAAAGAAGGCAGTTGGAATAGTTAACGGCGATGACAAGAAAGACGTGCTAGACCCTCGATGGCATAGACGACGCGCGGGTGTGCTAATGGAGAAGAGGAGGGAGGCTTTGATGGAAGCGAGTCGAGCTTGGCAACGTGGCAACGCGAAGACTAGGGGTGGGGAAGTTGCGTTCGTATTCGCTGAACGGGTAAGTGGTCCTTCTTACCAGATTGGTCGTTTATCAATAATATGTGGTTTAGGCCCGAGACTACCAAGAACAAGCCCGTAAAGAGAACATGGAAGCAGCATGGGATATGGTCCAGACGAACCGGTCAGTTTCCTCTTATAACTCGCCATGTATTATACGGTTATTTATATCATTTATATATTTATTTTCGGTACGTTGCGCTATGCGTTAGGACATCGTCGATTAATGGTAGTACCATCGATCTGCACGGTACATCTGTTGCTGAGGCTGTTCACATTGTTGAGACGATGTTGAGACGTGATTCTCCTAGCCCCGGTACGTTCTCAAGCTTCAACACACGTTCTGCATATTAACAATTACTGCCTTTTGCATCCTTCAAATCGCTGGTCTTTGCGCTTGTAGCCAAACCATTAAAAATTATTACTGGCCGCGGCAACCATTCAATCGGCGGAGTCGGGGTTCTCGGCCCTGCTGTGAAAGCTGCATTGACGAGCGACGGATGGGATGTTGGCAGGTGGGACGGGGGTCTTGTCGTGCGCGGCCGTATCTCCCGTCGCGTATAAGACACCCTGAACCCTCCATATCGGCACGCTAACATCGCCCACTCTTTGCCATCATCTACATCAACCCTTGATATCCAACCGCCGACTATACACGATACAATACGCTTCGTAAGAAACACTTCCCACCGTTGCTCCGAGTCTGTTACCCATACCAATAGCGCCAAAAATATGGCACATAAATGCTTGCTACTCAATATCCTCATAGTTCATATATACCGTCCATACTTCGGATTATCAGAAACGGACCCCGCTCCTTGCATTTCATCACGTCTCACCTTTATATTTTTAGCACTTGTCTGTATCAGAGCCTGTAGCGACTACTAGCATTGGATCTTATAGACCTCTTAACTGTACGGAATACCCCAGCATCTTTTTCTGCGTAGCAAATATTTCTAATTCTCGATTTGCAAGCACATTGTTCTCGGGAATGGAGAGTGATACAGATAGAAAATAGGTCTAGTGGAATTTCTCAACTACCGTGTTGCATGGCCAATAAACAAGCAAGGGGCTGGAAACGCTGATACGGCAATAGTTGCAACCAGGTTGCCCACGACATCCAAATCCCGAGGTAGTCCTATAGTTCCAGTAATGCGTAGAGCGGATGCTGAGGTCCAGGCGTTCGTAGCAGGTGACGGTTCTCCCTTTTCAGCCAGTGATGCGTGTAGTCTAACGTTGTCACTTTAGTCTCCGAGTTTCGCTCGAGACACTGCCACTCGTCGACATGTCTAGTCGCTAGATCCGTCCGCGTGAATGGAGTTTTGCACGAAGAGCATTGGAAACGGCCTTCAAAATGCGAATCCAAGTGTCTCTTGATGTCCCTTGATTGCTTACATGTTGTCCTGCAACCTTTGTATATGCATGGGATACGTTCAAGTTTTGAGGCATGGGGTGTTTGAGTAGTAGCAACGCCTTCCGCCCTATCATATTCAGTCCACCGGCGTTTTCTCAGTCTCGAGTCCTGCGTTTGGATGATGGTTATCTTGGGGTAATACAAGAGAAGTGAGGGTGTGAACATACTTCAAGGCTACCTGTGGCAGTTCGACGGCGCGTGGAGCGTCGTAGAGGTCTCGCCACGTTTTCCTGCCTCTCGAATGTTGATCCACAGTCTGGTCTCGAAGGACGCCTCGGCTGCTCGGAGATTGTGTTCGAGCCTTCCGACCACGGATAGTGACATGTTGGATCTGAACCCGGGGGATACGAAGGCCAAACCACTTGTGGCATTCCGGAGGGCGACTCGGAGTCGGCTTGCGGAGCGCCAGGATATTCAAAAGAGGTTGGGGAAGGATAGGGTTTCAAGCCAAAATTGTGCGGCCCACCGGGCACTAGGTCTTGCACAAAGTTGACATCACCTGTACGAAGCGATATCGGGGGCAGCTTAGGAGGCCACGTTAATGCGCAATCATTTGGTTGTTCATAGACGCGTAGATGAAAGTAGGGACGTGCTTGCGGAGAACGCGTGTGGTTTGGGTCTGAGGGAGGTGGGATGTTACTCAAGGACAACAGCACAGGATCGATAAGGGAGAGGTCGATGTCACGGGCCCGGGGCAAATTCTGAGAGGCAAAACCATAGAATCCATTAGTTGCACTGCAGTGTGGCCAAATAAAATGTATTTACCGTACACACGCGTGGCCTGCGTTCACGTAATACCATATGCGGGCCCATAGTCGGTGGTGCAGTGTAGTATGGATGGACGCGGTGGGCCATGCCAGTGGAAGGTCAGAGGGGAGAGAGATAGTACTATTGCCTTGACTGACAAAGATACTTTTAATATGGTTCGGAACTCGTGTCAGCTTGTCTTCAATAGCATGGATCTAGCGCTTAGCAACTTAACAAAAGCTTTAGTCGCCCAGGGGTCAAAGCAATGACGAATCGGTATCGTCCATTGAGGACGATCACTGTCATTGGAACTTTGCTGCACAATAGCTATTTGAGATAGATCATCAGCGAGGGAGGGAGCAATTTTGAGCATATAGGCACACCTCGTAACCCGACATCGGAGTTCCAGAATCTTGAGCTTGAAGTCAACCATTCCGAGTCGGAAAATCCCTAGCGGCAGGGGTATCCTGCGCGCACACTTCATAAACACTCATTGTGAACGAAGATGCTGGCCTGGCCTTACCTTGCACCATCATGTCATATTCATGGTCAAAGCACTGCAAAATTAGCCTTGGGGATTTGAAGCACGGAGAGTTTTGTTATATCAATAGCATCCAGTTAATTTGCATCACAAACATACCCACAAGTACAAAATAGTCCAAGGAACTATTTGAGAAAATCCGTTGAGATGAACAGAGTCAAAGGGAGTCAAAGTTGTTGTAAAGCTCGAAACGCCCGCAGCAGTAGAAACCCGGGGATGGTCTCCTGACACCGCGGCGGGTTCTTCTTAACTAAGCAACTGTCGGGTGTGAAATACATGATAGACGCCTATGATCACTACTATTAATAACGGTCTGATTATCTTCAAGTTCCTTGAAGTCACTCGAGTTCCATCCTTACTACGTCCTGCAGAGCCGCTACCATATAAGTAACGTGCAGAAGACCTGGACGTATCCAAATCAAATATCCTACATCTTTAGACTGGGTATCTACCTAAGCAGATACAGCTGGAAGTTCTTCAAGTTGCAATGTTATCCGAGTCAGACGCTGCTGAATGGAACGATTCCAGTGGCGAGGAATACTCAGAGACAATTCAGGTACACTTCATTTTATACAGCTTAACGATAGATCTCACGCTTAATATCCAGCATCGAAGAAAGAGACGCAAATTAAGCAGGAACGCACATACTACAAAAACGTCGACGGGACCATCGCCAGAACCCTCTGAGGCGGCCTTCTCGCCTTTTGACAAGCTTATCAACAGTTTGGGAGAAGAGTCTGACTCCTTTGAACAGTTCATAGAGCCGCTTATGCCCGAGTTACTCGAGGCGGCTGCTATCGCACAAGTCGAAAAACTTGAATACGACGCTGAGTCTGTATGTCCTCAGGTATTCTATAGTCAAATTAAACATGTGCTGATGGAAATGCACAGGGCCAACAATCTATACCAATGTCCAGACTCCAAGCGAAGCTTGTACTGGAGGGCATTCCTTCATCGTCAAATCCTACGCATTCTCTGATAGCTAGGAAATTGAAATTACACCCTGTAAGGCAGACAGTATCTTCACTTGGGCATATTTGTTGAGATTTTGCAGAGTTCTCTTCGCGCCAGTGTCCTTGGATCCAATCAGCGCTCTTCTCACAAAGACAAACATCCCCTTTCGCCGCTCGTCATGCCCCGTAAGTCAATCGCGAATGCACAAGTGATTGATGCGCTATACGCGATCCAAACTACGCCATATGCAAGTTCTTTCCTTTCTCGTGTACAGGGCTTCCAGCCGAAACACAAACCTAACATGCTATCGATAAACTGGGAGGACCGCGCGCCATGGATGGACCTCATGTGTGATATACGGGAACATTTTGCATTAATGCAGTCAGTCTCCAAATTCGCGTTAAAACAATCATTTTCGCTCAACAATTTTTTTCTAGTCCCAATCGCGAGCAACCCACAGAAACTGAAGCTCCTATCGAGTATTCAACACTTCGTGCTTCTCACCTTGATCAGGTCCACGAAATTTTGAGCCGAGCCTTCTGGTCCGGCATTGATGGTAAGCAAATAATACATGTTGCTTTCTCTCACTCGCTGAGTTTTATGATCCAGTCAGCGATAGTTTGCAATATTCACCGGAGCGTTGCACTGTCATTGCAACGTATAAGAATATGGTTGTGGGTGCAGCCTTTCTCAGCTCACCACAAGAAACGTACATCACGTACCTGGCAGTCAAGCCCGGTTGGGATAATGCCCAAATAGCAACGTCAGTACATCATCATTGTATGACCCCGTTTGACTATAATCTAACCAAGTACTCTAAAAGTTCCATGCTCTATCATCTGATTACGCTCAACCCAAATAGAGACATAACCTTGCACGTCTCGATTAATAATCCTGCAGTGGTAGGTCTGTCCGCTAGTAAAACACATGTCAATATTCACCTCTGGAACGCAGCTCTTATACAATCGGTTCGGCTTCAAAGCTGAAGAATTTATCGTGGGATTTTACGAGGACTATCTGGACCCGCAGTCTCGGGCTTCAAAGAATGCATTTCGACTGCGGCTTAGGCGATGACCACCATTAAGCGTCGTTTAAATGAAGCTACTAAGTCGTCCGCGCCTTCTTCGCTAGACGGGCTGATTCCACGTCGTTCTCTGCAGGCCTAGGGGTACCCGGTTTGCTTGGGAGTGGTGTACTGGGAAGCTTGACTGCCCGAGACCTCTTCTCGATGTCATCCACCCATTTCCCACCTTCTGCACCTTCGAAAAGCCAAACGTGGCTACAGCACTGATTGTCAGCTATTCCGATTCCGTAATTCCTGGGGAACGCTCACCTGTCTCCAACTCGTAGCGGTTCAATCTCAAACCGCGAGGATGGCCGTTTACGAAGGCCAGATCTTCCCGGTACGGTGGCTGCTGGAGGGGTTACCGCCCCAGTGGGAAGTTCCCAGTCGAGTTTACGGGACAGATGTTGAACGATGTCATCTGCATTGCCCAGGAGAACGATCTGGGTCAAAAGTATCAGTGAAATCAATTATATATCATCGGAATCAACTTACATCTGGGTTGATGTGCTTAACGGGGGTCTTGTTGATCAAGATCTGCGGCGTTATCAGAAATGTGGGTAATGTTGGCAGAAAAAGATCCATACTTGAGGAACAGAATGACGGAGATGGGCTATGATATAGCTTCAATTGACCGGGTCAAATCTAGCAGTAGGATAGATTTGGGCTCACTTAGAATCTCTGAGACCGGAGATACCTTCAGAGATGTGCCAATCACAAGGAGCAGGTCAACTTGAGGTCTATCTTCAAGTAACGCTTTGTCAAAGTCATCCGTAAGTTTCTCGCCGAAGAACGTTATATCTGGCTGCAGGTGTAGCATGCTAAGTAACCCAACAACTTTCTTGGACACAGTCGGAAACCCACTTTCATGATGCCTGGGGGGTACGCCGGTATATCGGGCTCTTCTTCGCTGTCATCTTCCCATGGCGAGGCTTTCTTTTTCTTCTTGGTGCCCTTCTTCTTAACTTTGACGTTCAGCACGACAGGCTTCACTGCACAGACTGCGCACAGAGGGATTTTCTGTTGCATGATGTCCGATTCTATAGCGTTTCCAGGTACTTTCATGTGGCAGTTTATGCAGCTTGCAGTGGCGAAGGAGCCATGACATTGTAGGACTCGTTGTACACCGGCGCGCGTCTCTAGAGTGTCGATATTCTGTGTGTAATTCTGCGGGTGGTTTGGGAGCTGAGCCCAAATTATGGGGTAAGGTTAGTCAATATGCGAGCTTACCCGTAACAGCTGTTAGTAATTTTATGAGGTCCAGAAAACCAGAAGACCTGAGATAAACAAACTACCTTTCCCTTTTCTTCTACGAGCTTGATGAAGTAATGACACGGTGAGGGTATAAAATTTGACGGGTATATTTGACTTTTCATGGATGAGCCGAAAAATCTGGATGGTGGGATAGAAACATACCTAGCAAAGGAACTAAAAATTACAGTCTTCAGTTAGGGTAAATGTTCGACTTGGAGGTAACTCACTAAAATACTGCATACACTCAGTAAACTGATAACAATAAACAATAAGAGGCGGAAACATACTAGATGGGTTTTCTCGGAAGTAGTTTATATCGAACCTAAGACAGTTTGATTAAAAAATATTAGGACCCGAAAATTTGACATACATTTGTTGAGGGTCATCCAGTTCGTATTCTCCTTTTTGTTGAAGCATGGAATACAGGCCATTACGCGAACGGAAGTCAGGTATCCCGCAAGAAACACCTGAGATGTAGTGTTCAGTGTTACTTTTATTGATTTATCAAGTTGAGACGTACTGATGCCTGCACCAGTAAGAATTAGGATGTGATTTGCCTTCCTTATTAGATCTACGGCATCGTCTATCGTATTATACATCGATAACTTCTCGCGGGATCGCAATCTTTATATCACAATCAATGACATTCTCTATGTAAACATACTGATGGGACTTACTCTCTTGATATGGCGACTTGAAGAAAATACATGAGTGTTTTACGACATTTATTTCGTAGCTCTGTGCACTAGAAAAAGCCAAGCGAGAGATCAAATGTGAAATCGTGTGATTGTGTCAAGGCTATTTACCAGGCAGATACCGAAGGCGTTCAACAGCTTCGGTATAGGAATAGCCTTTATAACCACATATTTGTTCACAAAACGCGACATGCCTTATCCCGATCAGAAAACATCTGAAGCGGTATACATGTGAGTGCTCACCATTCTCCTTAAGGTCGGACATCATGAGTTTCGTTTCTTCGTCTGACCAAGCTATTTCTGCTACAGATATTGCCTATGAGATGACGCATGAACTTAGTATTGCATAAAGTTACCCTACCTTCTTCTAGAAGAATGTTGAATTCCTCGTCTTCCTCGTCCTCTTCTTGCTCAACCTGCGCCTGAGCGCCCGCGTTGCCCTCTGCAAACGCGTCCGGCATGTCCTCTTCATCATCACTGTCACCTTCGACGTGTATATCACCATTGAATCCATCAAGGATGTCCTCGATGGTGTCCGGATCGATGTCGACTACCTCTGACGCCTCTATGAATGCACGCACTTGAAGCGCATACATCTGACTGGGGGCACGAGCCCTAGACTCGGAGCCGGCGTCGGTCGGCGTGGGTGGCTTTATGCCAGTGGGTGGATGAGGGTCCATACCCGAGGCCGGCTACCTGCAAGAAGATGAAGTAAAGAACAAGAGATGAAGGCTACGAAATGCAAATCGTAGTCGGACTGTCGGACCCGCGGCTCATTCAAGCTGTGATCACGGGATTCCATTCAGGTCTGTAGGGCAATTTTTGGCACGGCATTGAGCCAGAAGAACAATGCACACTACAGGAAATGATACGGCAAAGGTTACAGAGCACACAATTATCATTTGTATGGTATATATGCGGGAGGAAATTGCTATGCTGGGAGACCGACAACTCGACAACGCGAAGGGGCAATAAAAATGCGACGGGAAAGCGACATCAAAGCGACAATGTGGGAGGTATACTGTTTTACAAGGATATACACGGCAAAGGTGTAAAATTTTCTGAAACGAAGGATGAATTCTGGTTTGTCGTCATAGAGTTCTTTTGCTTTTGAATGGAAGTCCAAAGAAATGTTTTATCTACCTTAATGCATGATGGTCCAGAACAAGGGTTGTTTCAATCTTTCCACATTTCACCAGTGAGAAGTAATTCGTCGTCCTCGGAGTCGCTTCCTTGGGGAGGGAGCGGATCGTCATCGATCTTCATCATTATTCCAGGGCGGCCGTTGTTGACACGCATAGGGTTTCGAAGTTGGCTGCGCCGTCCTGTGGATGGCTTGGCAATGGAATGTTGAGCATCAGCGTTGGCAAGTGTTACAGTGCCGGAGCGAGTGCGGCGCGTCATAATTTGGGGTCGGGGAAGAGGACATTCCGTGCTAATGGCATCTGAAAGAGGACGGGCTACGACACCATCAAAGGAAACAGTCGGCCGTACGGAGGGCTGCGGGAAATCTGAGGCACGGATCGTATCGCCACGTTTCCGTCTATGAGTTTGCTCTTTAGTGCGTCTTGGATGGGTAGTCAACATCGGAGAACGGATCTTCCCTAGACCTATTCCCGAATCATTGGCGTCAGCTACGTCGTGGAGAGGGTCCGCTGATTAGAATGTAGTATGTCAATACATGCAATACTCGATCAATCAACGGATTACGTGCGGCGTGTATCACATACCGTCTATTTCCAGCATAGTGAACATGTCACGCAATTCGTCACCGCCTGCACTGGGGTTTTCAGGCAGAGATAGAGAGCGCGTGGTTTTAAGACTATACTGTTCCGGCGTAGGAGGTATGGCAGAGCCTGAATGAATTGTAACGGGAGCATTTTTACCAGAATCGGTGGATTGAGTGGCAACAGCTGAAACAGGTGCAGGAGAGAAAGCAGGATCAAGTACTAGGGCAGCAGAGAGATCGGAAGACGGAGGCAGAGCACTAGTTGGTAGTTGGATATTCTGCATGCCGTCTGATGGCTGATTGTCGAGAAATCGTTGGTGGACTTTGGTGGGAGAACTTTCTGAGGTGTATGATGAGAAGTCAAGAGCAGATGAAAAAATACTGTCACTGGTCATATGAACTATTGTGCGCCGGCGACGACGGGGTCGTCGAGGACATTCTGAATCTGGAGAGACCGTGTCCGCCATCAAGACATCATCAGGACTTGACGTCGCCGAATCGAGAGCCGTCGTTTCAGGGTCTTTTGAGCGGAAATTGTTGTACGTGATTGTGGCGCTACGTTTTCGCGCAGGCGTGGAAATCTTCGCCGGAGTATCAAAATAAAATGACTCGTGTTCAGCCTGGAAAGCGTCGAGTTGCATATCTTCATACGATGGCGGCGAACGAGACAGAGCTTTCGGAGGGACCAGCCAATCGTGCGAAGAGATATTGTCCAGCAGCGCAGAGGACATAGTCGGAATGGAGGCAGTACGACTATGTCCAGTAGTCTGATACATAGTAGACGGAGCAGAGATGTTGTAGGAACTGTCAAAAAGTGAATCATTTGACTGACGAAGGTCTGGAGTCTGATCAAAATTGATGGTTTTATTGTGTTGTTTGGCCAAACTAGTGGACAGCGTGCGTGATTTGGTGTGAGAAATAGGTCTTGCTGGTGTACGTTTGGGGGCGCGAAAGGGAGACGAGGCGCGAGATCCGGGGCGACTGTTGAAAGGAGACGCAAGTTCACGTCTAGAGTTTGCAGACGGATTCTCTTTCAAATTGTGTGAACTGGTGCGAGAAAGCATACGACGAGCGACAGGAAGCGGAGAGAACTGCATGGGGGCCAAAGTTTCAGCATAAGGTTTTATGAGAGTCTCGTCAGAGACAAATGACACAGGAGTCTCAAATATTGAGTCGTTGATCTGCTGTGTTCCTAGTGGGAAAATTGGATGATGGTGAGGTACAACAGGTGTTCTTGGTACCGCTTCTTGAGCAGCGGTGCAGCCAGCAGCCTCAGGAACGTGTTTAACCTTCTTGGACATATGTTCTGCCGTGCTTTGCTGAGGCACCTCATCATTGCTGCAGAGAACCTGACGGGATCGTTTCTTCATCCTCCGCGACATTTCGGAAAGTGAGACATCCTGTTTGCTGGGAGACAGTTCTTGCAGAGGAGAGCTCGTGCCATCAGCGAAGTTTTGTTTGGCTTTTCTACGAGAGTAGGTTACTTGCGGTCTTCCTAGTCGCATGCTTTGCGTCGAGAACAAGTGAACAAGCGACGAGGAGATGAAGGCAAGGTTTCTAGAAACAGCCTGCTCGCACGCACAAACGCTGTGCCTTATGGGCGCCTATCCACGTCAATGGCTGCAGGGCGCTCAATAATCCTGTCGCCCCCATCGTCGAGTCTAACGTTGGCAACCATCTTAACCTACTACTCCCTCAACATACAACGGCTGGTCCACCTAATTTCTTATGGTCGTTACACGGAGAGCACCGGCACCTCCAGTGCCAACATCACGTACCAATTCATCACAGCCGGTACCCAGAATCAAGTCCAAAACCCCTCAGACAGTACCAGACGTGCCTAGCCCGCTGGCCAACGGAGCCTCCAGGACAGAGTTGTCGTATGGCTCTGATAAACTGAATCAAAAAGCTGGTGACGAAGTGCGTCCTTCTTCTGTTCGTTTGACTTGTATCGTGTCCTGATAGTTAAACCCAACAGAGCGAGTCTCTGGCGACGAAGGGGAAGAGCAAAAAAGGGAAGCAGAAGAAGGGTCATGGGGTATGTATCCTGTTTCACCACCTTGAAAGTGTATGCCTAACCTGTTAACAGAAGAACTCGAAGGGGGGTACCAGTTTCATGGAGCTGCTCACGCGGGTGTTCCTCCTATGGTTCACGATATACACCCTTACTGTATGTCCGCAGGATGATACCTTGAAATCGCCTGTGTGTCGTGGTCTCTACGAGTACCGTAGGCTGGTACTTGAGCCCTACGTCCTACCCCAACTGCAGCATGCCCTTGCCCATCCAGTCGTCGCTCCATATGTGGACCGTGCAAAGCCCTACGTTGATCGTGTCATCGCGACTGCGAAGCCTGCGGCCTTACGCGCTCACTCTGAGTGGAACAGCCGTGTCGTACCTCAGTGGAATAAGACCATCCTGCCCCAATGGAACAAGTTCGTTGTGCCCCAGTGGGAAAGGCATGCTGCGCCACACGTGGACCATGTCACTCAGCTAGCCCAGCCGTACATCAGTATGGTGAAGCACGAATACGAGCACAAATTGGCCCCTCACCTTCGCGTTGCAGCGTTCAACTTGTACAAATGGCAGCAGCAGGCACGGCCCTACGTTGTACTCGCAGCGCACAAGACCTATGACGGATACCAATATACGAAGCCATACGCCGTGCCAGTGTTGCATAATCTACAGGTGTTTCTAGCCCGCTTCACGCAATTTCTTGGGGAGCAAAGACGGCAATTTGTAGATCCGCATGTGAAGAAAATCTGGGAACGGGTAAACGAATTGAGCAGCGGCGAACCCAGGCCTTCCATTGACGTCCGGGACGCCTTCATAGCCCCTGTGTCCAAGGCTTCTGCCAAGTTGTCTTCTGTCCCGACATCCTCACAGTCTTTATCCCCCCTAGTTCCCAAGGCACCAGATGCGGTACTGGAATCAGCATCGTCGGTACTTCCGGATGTGCCTTCAGAATCTGAAACACTGCCAGCCACTGTGCCTTCCACAAACACTGCCGCGACTCCAAAATCTGTCGCGCCTACCGACGTACCTGCCGAAGATCACGCGTCTTCTGTTCCCGAAGTCGGAGCTTCCAGCATCTCGTCTGTATCATCCTCCTTGAAAGAGGATGCTCCGTCTCTTGGCTCCACTGCATCATTATCCTTGACGGATCATACTACAGCATCCGCAGCTAGTATCGTGTCTGCTGGTTCATCAGTGGTTGTTCAGACTCTTGTGCCATCAGCATCAATAATTGTCCAGGAACCAGCTGTAACTGCAGCCTCGCTCTCGGAGGGGCTTAGCTCGTCGATGTCCAGCCTTGGACACTCTGCGTCTTCCGTGTATTCAGGTGTCTCGGAATCAGTACAGACTGCTATTCCTGAGGCACTTTCCACCGCTTCATCCATTTCGGATGATGTTCGATCCTCCGCTTTTTCACTTGGCTCCACCGCAACAGATCTCATTTCCGAGGCCGCGAGTGCAATTTCTTCGTCTGCTCCGTCCGCGCTTCCGTCTGATGAGACGGAGGACGATGACTTTTTGGCTAAATTTTACGCGGAGCTTGGACTTGACCAAGATCTTTTGACTTCTGAGGACGATACCTCTGAAGAACAGGAGGTTCCTCCGGCGGTAGATACCGAATCGGAGGAAGAAAGGGAGGAGAAGCTCCGTCTCAAGAAGCTCAAAACTGAAAAGAAACGGGCGGATATCACGGCCCGGCATTCCGCATGGGAGAAAGAACTGGAGGAACGCATCTCCTTGAACCGGAAGGCTCTCCGCAAATCTCTCGTGGCTTTGAGGAAGGCGGCTGTGCAGGAGCTAAAAGAATCCGTTGAAATTCACAAGGACGTCGAGGGTCTTGTTGAAGAAGCTGAAAAATACCTGAAGGGCGCCGAAAAATACCTGGGTAATCTCAGTCGAGAGTCCAGAGCTGACGAAGAAAAGCGGATCATTTGGGAGCGAGTGGTCCAAAAAGTCGACAAGAAGTTTGAGGAACGCCTCACACAGACAGAGGCTGTGGTGAACGGCTGGTATTTGCAGGTGATCGAGAACGAGCTCCAGGAGGTATGTGATACATTCTAACTATTCCATTTATTGGTCTAACGGTTGTCTAGGTTCGCAGACTGGTCGGAGAAGTTAGGGACATAGCAGGCCGCGCGCAGGCTGACATAGGCTTAGATTACGCCTGGCTAGACGACGTGACATACGGAGACTGGCAGCGCTATCATGACTTAGAACGCCGTAGGTCTTTCTCTCAATTGCTGTGTATTTATCTGATTTCCGTGACTAGGGAGCGAAAACTTTGCCGCTCAAGCACTCTCTATCCATAATGGGACGCACCCATCTCCGCCAATCAATCCGGTTATTCCCGCCCTCGAGGACTTGCAGAACGAAGTACAGGATGTAGTCGTTGGCTTTGAAACCCGTCTGCGGCGAATCAAGCGCAACGGTGAACGTGCATTCGGTGCGGCTCCAGAAGCAGATTCAGAAGCAGACGACCACGAGTTGCATGAGTCTGCGTCAGATGAGACGGTTTCCATCCTTCCTATCGAGGATGACAAGCACAAGGACGTGGAGGATGGGGAGTCACCCGCAGTTCCACCGGTGGTGATTGGCCGCAGTAAAGAGGAAATTCTCTCAGCACTGGATCGCGCTGCCGAACTTGAAGAGCACGCCACGTCGTCCCCAGAGGACAAATACACGGAACCAGAGCATGTCGTCGAAAGCTTAGTGGAGGAAGCTGTAGCCGAGGGTCATCTGTCCTCACGGGCGCCGCCTCGTGAAGAATTGTGAGGCGGCGATGCGCTGTCCTTGTTTCATGTGTGGCATATGCTCTCTGCATTGCATCTCTAATTAATCGTGAGCTTTTCTTCCCGTTGTCATGTGAAGGTGAGATGAGAAAGGCGATGCTATTACTCTTAGGCCGGGTTTCTCACATGCCCTATTGAAATATATGCTTCACGTATGGTTGTTGGCTTTTCTCTAAAGTTCTGCTATCCTCGACGTATTTAATTTCGAATCGTTTTTAGCTACTTGTACTGCAACATGGATAGAACATTGATTTTGCTCATTTTAAAATCATTAATGCTTGCAGAATCAATGTCTAAACTTCATATCTTGATTATACACTTGAATTCACAAGCAACTGCGTTCCTACCGCCGCACCCTAATAGGTGAAATTGGGATGTCACGTAGCCATGCGCAATGTGTATTCTTACATGTTATAGACATGTGGCTCTGCACATGGCAAGACAGGAACAGGAACTATTAATCTGACACGCGTACGGCAACATCTCATCTTCCTGACTGTTGACAGCAGTTCCGTTGTAGAATACTTGGACTTCGAAATGGACAACCGGCGGGTCTTACGCGCGAAAGAACTTCGTGATCCACAGGGCGACTGACAGGATATTTGGCATTAATGTCAATGCCCTTGCCGTTCTCGGATGATTCTTCGTTGGCAGATGGAGACCAGGGTGCAACGGAATAGCCGGTACCAATCCCCGTCAATCTGCCAGATTAAGAATGCGTGAGATATCTCGTGCGGGAGCGGACATGAGAGAGAAATTGCACTCGCGGAGATGGTCACTACAATTTTCGATATATTGGACGAAACAGCAATGGATAGTATTTAAAGACTAGACACTCGACGGGGGAAATTAAAGAGACGGCGAAATCGGAGGTGAACGGTGGTACACTCGGCACTATGACGCCTATGATCTTACACAAGCAGAACTGATTGGAAAGGACATAAACACAAGAAAAGCGAAGATTTTGCAGAGTGCATAACTGGACGTTTGGAGCAGTTCCGGTGCGAACGCACTCTAGCTATCCCCATTAGCAGGCCTCCAACGAAGGTTATCCTCGTAGAAATCAAGCATCTGCGTGTACTCAGAATGTAAGCCTCATGTCAGCTCATATTTCATGTTAGTCCAATGCACGCACCTTCCTTGGCATTTTTGATTTACAGAGCTCAGACTCTTCTCGGCAAAGACCGCCCTCGACGCCCTTGGTGCTTTTGCTGCAAACTCGTTGATCAACTCCGGTGGCCACAGAAGATAAATTGACTTACAGCCTGAAGTAAACCCATAGTTTGCCTTCCTCAGTTCGCTCAACGGTATCAATATGATCAACTAGATGTTCCCAAGTCGCTATGTTTTTATTCTTCGACATGTCTACGTAATCCTCTGGTTCGTCTTCGTCCATCGCATCTGACGCTGGTTTCGTATTCTTCTTAGCTGTGCTCGTCCCCTTTCTGGCGGGTAGTGAACCCCTTCCCTTCTTTGGAACTTCAAGAGCCTGGTCATCTTCATCCGAGACTGCCCTCTCAGATTTAGCCTTGGACGGCCTGCCTCGCTTCTTGGCAGCCGGTACAGACTCGGCTTCAGACACGGCCGGAGATGACTTGCGCTTTCTAGCTGAGGAAGTGATAGACTTGGTCTCAGATTTGCGTGCCGCCTTCTTCGCCTTCGAACGTCGTTTCCAATATATGTCAATGAGGTTCTGCGCGTTGCTATTGTATGCGTACAGTATGAGTTCAGATACGACATGGCTCACTTGTGGACTTACGCAGCGTCGTCCTCGTTCACCCAACTGTTGTGCTCCTCGGTATAGTTCTTCCACTTGACTAGATAACCCATTTTGCCCTATAAAACGCGTCAGAACGCGTCTCGTAAGCTATGCCTCAGATGCAAGTTTCGTGACACCCACCCCTGCAAAAGAACCGTGTTTTGCGTCGAGAATTGCCTCAATCTCGTACTCCTCAGACTCTGCCCCTGAATCCGCCTCCTCAGACTCGTCAGCTGCCGCCCGCTTGTTTTTGGGCACCTCCTCTACCTCACTGTCATCCGAAATATCTGCCTTCTTTGTTTTAGCCATGTTCACCGCCTGCAGTTAGAAATGTGGAGAAAGAAAGAGAAACAGCAGGGCGTGAGTAGGTGAGGCGAGGTGCGTGAGGTGGTGTTGAACAAGAGCGTGAGCGTGAGAAATAGACGACCGCGGCGCTATATCAAAACGGGACTCAAGGGTCAGCTCCCTAAACATTCGCAAGCATCCCGAGTTCGCCACATACGAGCCATTTTGTAACGAAAAATAAATTTTAACAGAGTTAATGATACAAAACAGAGCGGTTGCAGTGACCGGGCTAGTGCATCGAACAGCAAGAAAGAGGATAAAGCGAGGAAGGCACTGTAGTGTATGTTATACGAAATCAATCTCCCCTTCGGCGCGAAGGGCTTGCGCTACGACCTCTCGCATCTCTACCTCTACCCTTTTTAGGTCCAGTGGGTGGTGGTCGGACAAACGCATAATCGCACTGCAGAGTCTGATCCAACAGAGTAGTGCCTGCAGCCCCATCAATTGCAGCTTGCGCTTCGGCCATTGTTTCATATTCGACTAGCGCATAGCCCTAAAAACAGAACGCGGGGTAAGCCTCACGTGAAAGGGATATCCATATCCTGGTAGTCTCACCTTCACGTATCCCGTTCTGCGATCGAGGTTCAGGTGCAAGTTCTTGATTTCGCCATATTCGGCGAACTTGTCGGTAACGTCCTCCTCAGTGGCTTCCTCGTGGACGTTAGTAACCAAAACAATCCAACCTTCCACCGCTGTGAACAGTTGCTGAAGCATCAGTCCTATAGCAGTGTTCTGCAGAACATGCGATACTCACAGCGGGCAGCTCGAGTTTCCGCCGCCTGAGACGATTCTACTCTATCGAAAGTTTGTTCCGAGGCAACGCCACCCTCGTTTCCGCCTAGAGGACGTGTACTACGGATCATTTGCTGTAACAACCATGAGATAAGTTAAACTTACCAGCAGAGCTTTGGAACCCCCTGCCCTTGCGCCTGACGACGCCGGTCGCTGTGAAGTTAGAGAAGTATTATAAATGTAGACTGAGACGCATATA
This sequence comes from Hermanssonia centrifuga, assembly GCA_001913855.2. Lineage (NCBI taxonomy): Eukaryota > Fungi > Basidiomycota > Agaricomycetes > Polyporales > Meruliaceae > Hermanssonia > Hermanssonia centrifuga. The sequence goes on along the minus strand of MLYV02000581.1, from coordinate 83,777 downwards.
CGATAACATCTTACTGTCATCAATGTTCATCTCATCGTCGGACATGATGGCTGTGGAAGACAATGGTCGCTGCTTTCGAGAATCAAGGGCGCTCATTGCTCTCGGCTGGTATCTACGGACCTGCACCGGCCATTTCGGCAACTTGCGGCAGAAAACGTGTAAAGAGAGAATTCAGAGTTAGAAACTCCGCACTAACTTGAAAGGCTGCAATCGAGTTCAACTACGTACGAAATCTCAAGGTTATTCCGGTCGACATCTACTTTTGAATGTTAACTCTCATCTCCCTCGGCCAATATACGCCATAAGCTTGACCGAGTACTCTGACATTGACTCGGCGATACACTGTCAGCAATTTAAACTTGAGCCAACAAAGCACCAAGCTCACTCCGAGGGTCGACGGGCTCCTTTTGAGGCTATACAACATGCTGTCAACGCCAAGTTAGGAACTTTTTCAAAGTTCATTAACACATGTAGTTTAGCCGCACCAACGGTCATCGTGTGTCTGGGAATCTTTCCAAGGGTGGTGACATGCGGGTGAAGTTTCCGTTATGGCTACTCGCACTGGGTGAAAGTGGGTTTGATTCCCGCGTGCACCAATTGCGGTCGGCTCGCGTTTAGTCTAATCTCTATTTGTGCCAGCAGCAGGCTATGTGATTTTCAATCCCTCAATGTATCAACGGAGAGCTGATGTCCTGTCATCATTTTCAGCATATGCGTCTAATCCCACCTACGAGGCGACGAATTTCCACAAGCTCACATCACCGCAGTGTGTAAAGGCTGTTGTGCCTGAAACTTACGTTTGTCGTCTCTCAACGATGATTACGATCACGTCCGCCCTTGACTCACGTCGCTCAAACCTACTCAAATCCTCATTGGTACTCGGGCATTCTTGCATGATGCGAGCACGCTGGGCATCCGGCTAAGTCGGACGCTCCAGAGGCTTTAAAGGTCAAGCATTCTCGATTCATCCCCCCTCATCACCTCCTTTTTTCACTCACTTTTCTATCAACGTACGCGATGAACGTTAACACATTCGTCAGCCATCCTTGTATCGTGTGCGGCCAACCTACGACCATGTGGTGTAGCCGCTGCCAAAATGCTTGGTATTGCTCCTCTGGTCACCTGCAAAGTGTAAACTCACAGAGGCTTTTCGGATTATCTGGATCTGACGACCTGACATACAGGACTGGTCGCGCCACAAACACGGTTGTATACCTGTGAATGCCGGTCAGCAGCAACAGTACACAATGATTGCCATGCCTCCTCCCGCTCAGGAGCAATTAATCATTGTCACCGCAATATTTTTCTCTCCTGAGGAAGGTAGGATCGCATACTGTAACGTGATGGGTAATGTCACTCACATTCTTCCTCAGACAGGTCGCAGATCATATCTGTACAGTGCCGTCCACAAGGGACTGTTTCGCAGGGCATCTGTCCCACCCCTTTGGTCCAAAATTACTTCGCTGAAAGCGTGCCCAACACAATCATCTTGACGCAGGGTCTGAATGGCGAAGCTTTGCGGTATCCTCTGCATATATGGTATTGCCCTATTGCATTGCAACGCGGTTCTCCGGTCAATCGAGGTATCAGCCGCATAACATCTAGCGCTGCAGAGAAGCCCTGGTGTGGCCCGGTCATCGTCTTAAAATTCAACGGATCCCGCAGGCACGGTTATACGGATGCAGGATCAAACGACTTACCAGCATTGTCAGCTTACTTTCTTTCTTATAAGTAAAGGGTGTGTCCATTCCCATCGGCTGAGTTGCCAATTAGCTCATCATTGTTCATCAGCTCGTGTTATACACGGGCAGATCTACGTAAAGGCGTTATCAGACCATCTACGAACGCTTATTTCACGCCTACCGTTAGCACATTAGCACACTAGATTTGGCCTTATTGTCTTTTAGTCCCGTAGACACATCTGATCCTCGTGTTTGTTTACTAGACCAGTGATTACCCCTATTTATTTACCGGATTGATAGCGAACCGACAGCCTGATAGAGGACACCCAGAAAGGCAGCTAAGGTTAATTCGCCGTGTCTATTGCGTCAACACGTTACATAGACTCTTCTGAGAATTCTAGAGATATGCTTCTCTAGTTCCATCCCTTAATGGCACACATGTACACGTAGTACGTACCAACACTTCCGTATATGCGATGGAAATAACAAACCTGTTACTTCTCATGATGCGACTTGAATTTGACTTGGCATTCGAAACTATTAGGCTACATCATCAAACAGATCCGACCTTTCCAAGAGTTATTTCATGATTGAGCAATGAAACCTCCCTGAGTCAGGCTGGCGGACGCGGCGCCAGCTCGAATTGTCAATTGCATTCATACGTCGGGTTCCAAGGTTAGCTTAAAATAGATTTTCAGCCTGTTCACCGTTGTATCAAACATTACGACTGAAGAAAAAGTCGATTATCATCTTTTTCTATTGGTCAGCAACGGAGACTAACGCGGAGCACAAGGACTTGAAGTTTATCTCGGACAGGTCAGCGGCCAATGTTGTTGAGTCTTCCTGATATCTGTACTGTTCATGCCGTACACCTCGACAACCACATGGAACCTTACTACAGCCGTCCATTCCCTATCATTGCGTAGCTACTGTTAGTATGTGGAACAAGGTTTCCAAAAAAAATTCACGCATCTCGCGGAGATATACAACCGCTCAGGCTGGCCGAATACTCGCACAGGCGGGATGGCCTAACGAGGCTACATACGTTGCTCGAGGTCCGTCTAGGTCGGCAATTTTCAAGCTGGAACCTCCATTATGCGCGAAGGGGCCGTCGTCGGCCTCACTTCCTCTTGTGCTATATCCAATTTACAAGCCGGGGTTGGTTCCAACCCGTGGACAACGAGACTCGACTCGGGCGCCGCTGGTACGGAGTGCCAGGCTATCATGGTACTCCAGGTCGGCTAACTCGCCTTGAGCGTGTACTCAAATAAATCTACGGGCTTGATGGCGGGGATGAGCAGTGCAGCTGACGCGCATCGAAACGGTGCGCAGCGACTCGGACAAGCCGCTTCCGCGCCCATCACGACGTTTTGAGTGCCAGTGGCGTTCTCAGAGGCTATGCCACCTCTTGGAAGACATAGTACGTGTTGGCCTGCTGTGCTTGGTACGACTGACCTCTCATTCTAGGAATATAATGCATGACTCGGAAAGCACAGAAGCACGACTCGGCCAGGATGGCAAAATCGGAGGCTTCAAAAGCGTAAGTATCATCCGATGCTGTCGTCACGAAATCCGATAACCAAATTAGTATCCACGGGGCACAGGAGATGCACTCGGGTGGATTGTCCAGCCGGGATTATGAAACAGGCCCAAAAATATTTTTTCACATCCAAGGTGTGCACTCCTCCCAAGTGTATTGCGTGCCTGTCACAGACTGATACATGTCCAAGATCTCCGAGTCGCGACTAAGTACTACGGCAAAAGCTCAAGTAACCGAAATCAGTTGAATCAGCGCTTGCTGACAAGGCAGGAATCTTTGACCCAGCTCAGCCTGTGGAGATTCGGATCCATCAGCCTCAAGCCTCGACGTTCAACGTTCGACTTCGAACCTTAACGATGGCTCTCTGCCTCTCACTGCTTATTTTCTGAGTTCTGCTAAGTGCCTTTCGGTGCTATGTCTTATGCAGTCAATTTCGAGCCCCCCCGCAGGATACTAGCACCGTCACTCGGATCCAAGTTAGCCACTTTCGGTTCTCAATAAAATCGACTAGTGCGCATGGCTCGGACCGTGCCACTATGGAGGTGACATATCAGGCATTAGATATAAACGAGAACAATGACATTCGGACGGGCGCATCGAGCGTATGTGGTCACTGTGTCCACATACATCGGTTTACCTAAATTGGCCTCTTCATTCCACTCTCGACCCCCGATGTTTTTTGGTGCATTAGCAGTGCCTCCGGCCAAGTAACAGCCATTGATTGTGATACGACCCAGTCTTGGCTTATGTTTTCCAAATGGTATGTGGTATCTTCATTCTATCGAGCCACCACAGCCTGGAAGGCTGGCACCGGAATTGGTCACCCCTATCTACCGGTGAGTCAATCGCTCGTACTTGAATCATGGTCTGAAGTTCAGTATTAGGGAAGCATCTAGATGTAGTGATTATCTGCACCAGACGTACCATACATGGATGCAATGTTTAAGGCTTCAACTCATCATCATATGAGATGGCACGTGCCCAGAAAGCGCAGACCCCTACCCTGATAAGCAAATGCTCTCTATGGCTCGTATTGTACTGTCCGGCTACTTGAAATCTCCATTATCCCAGGCAAGATGAACTTCGTCGGTCAATATCTTGGGAGTACAAGTCCAAGCAGATAGTCAAGAAGCTGGGATGCATGAGTGACCTGGTAATGCACTTCCCGAGACCGCCTCCGGTGAAATCCATCCTTCTCATCTGGTAGCTCTTGCTTCCAGACATCGAAGTCCGTCGCCGCTGCACGTCGCCCGTTTCTAGGACGGTAGCATTCTCTACCACCGGAAGACTTGATTTCTCGCAGTCGTGACGGAACCGACTTCTCACAGGTTAGATTGTCCGATAGAGAGAACGCGGTCGCTCCCGCGGTCAACGTTCCGCAACTCATCGGATTGTCGTCTTGACAGCGCTCGTGGAACAGTAAACGCTCGCGGCCTGTATCTGTTACACGAGTCGCTCATCATACATGGCGTCCCAATCTGTCGGTCTGCTTCGGTAGCTTTACTTGAAGTCGGGATGGTCCAGGAGACTGTACTAGTAATCGCCCAGTCTGACATCCTGTGTTGGCGAGACCACCGAGACTCTGGCTCAAAGGCGGCATAATCTGGATCATATCATTCAACATTGTCCGTCCAATCAGACGCTGCTTGCACGAGGCAACATGGCCATGCGTTCAGTGATATTCTTTCCCTCTATGGCCGCTGTTTGCACCTAGGGGCTGGGGTGGGGGCCTCAGACGCCCACTATTTGTGATTGTTGGATATCGAACAATAATCTTTGTCTCTTTGATTCATCTGCGAAGTTGAAGTTCTGCTCACGGGAGGATCCGTGCTCGCCGCAAGCTTCGTGGCGCCATGAGGGAAAACCCTGAAAAGCCACGATCGGCGGCTTGATGCTAAAGTGGTACACCGACAAGTTCGCGATCGATGACGTGCTATGGGTGACAGCAAACTGCAATGAAACACCGCGAAAGAGTTTTCCATACCCCAGATAAACCTAGATAAACTCATGTGTCAACTCATCCAATCAAGGCCTGCAGCTTCCCAAAGTCTGGAGTGCCGAGCCCGGTGACAGGGTCCCATCCTGTGCCCGCAGTAAATCCCTGTTGAGGAAACACATCAGCGCGGCACAACTTAGGACATAGTCAAGCATACGTTTGTACCACAGCCCGGGTTTGAACCTGACACGATGTCGTTGAAGCCTTGCACACCGGTCGTGTATATAATAGGGTTCAGGAACCCTAACGGGGACTTCCCCTGAGAAATGCGGAAGTCGTTCAAAAGCGAAACAACCCCAGCAAATGTCTATGATGCCCAGGTGAGTACAGGAAGGCTGGGCGCAGATTCAGACTTACGGGGGAGCTGCAACTAGTACCAGCGACCGACTCCGTGCGACCACCAATAACAACCTGGAAGCCTTCACCCTGTGCTGCAACGTCAGGGTATGCACGACCGGATGTACTGTCCGCGTAGTCTACATTTCAATCATCCGTACAGCACAAGAATAAGCGGCCTGCTTACTTGAATAGGCCAGCATTTGTACTGCCTAGCCGGGTGAGGAAGGTAGTAACGGCAGTTGACTGGTAGCTGCGCGTTATGACATGATAAGAGTCAGGAGTCACAATGTCTAGATGATACATACCTCGGCCGAGAGAAATAGTTTGAGAAACCGCCGCCGGAGAAATCAACGGCTACTTCAGGATTGACTCGCGTAGTGCCACCTACCTTTTTGCAATTCAAGGGGATCAATACATCGTTCGATCCCGGTAGTCATTCACGCACAGTAGTCACAAACGGACAACTTGCGGGAAAGTTTGGTTGGAACTGTTTCGTATTTTTGCCATCGTTGGTCAGGCAACTACCCCCTCCAACGCCATCGTCACCGCTACTGAACAGTATGCTGCTCCCGCGTGCACCAAGCTGAGCAAACAGGTTGCAAACGTTGGTGGCGTAGTCAATCGGGACCTATGATATAACATCCGTAAATGAACACGCAACCCTAGTACATGGAAAACTAACAGTTTGTTCATCATCGCCATACGATGTCCTGGAAATGTCGATAAGCAATGAAGTCAATCACGGTTGATGTGGTCCGAGGCTTACGTGAAGGTCTGCGGAACAGTAGTCTGTGCAAGGATGAAGTTAAGCCAGTCTAGGTAAGGTTCATTCGTATTGGTAGGTGTTTCAGAATCCGGGGTGAACGGAGGTGAACCTCCAGTGCTGGTAGCATTGAGTCAGTCGGATAATCGACCACCTAGTATATAGCTAAACCATTACCTGTAGTAGATATTCGGAGTCGGGAAGGATATGCCTTCAGCGTATTGGATATCGAGATTGGCCTACGCCGAGGAATGAAGAGTCAGACGCTGTTCGTACAAGGGACAGGGGCACTAACTTCGACACCGGGATCGGTCTGATCGTTGCCTCCGCCGTTGACTTGTACTGTCTGGAATGTGCCACCCACGGCGTCTGTCCTGAACTTTTTGAAGAACGTCTGCATTGCACGGGTCGGAACATCATTATTCAGATAAAACAAGAAATATGGCATACCTGTAAATCTGCGTTGTTAGCAAATTCCTCCAGGTAGCCAGCAATTCCCAGTTTATTCGTAGCTGTTGCCTTCGGAACGTAGGTCGTCGAGTTGTACAGTGCGCGTAAACAGGCAGGGGTAATCGTAGTCGAACAGCTGGATGGTACCGTAGCAAGAGATCCTGGGTCCACGAGCTTCGCAGCAGTGTCAATGTCATTGTCTAGTGGCTTGATATGTGGCTGGAGGAAGCTTGTAGTGCGCATGCTTCGCATTGTGCTGAAATACGTAGTGGGAGAAACAACACCGATATGATCATGCAAGATGGTAGGCAGGCTGTAGGATGTTGTGCGAACAATATACTCGGAGGTGCTGTCGTGCTGGAAGATACTATACGTCGTATTCAACATGCGAGATGCTTGCTCCACCTTGACCGGAACTGTGAGCCAAGAACCACCGTTCATGCGCTGCACCAAACCGAGGTCGATCCCGTGAGCTGCGAGCCAGGAATCCACAGTCTCGACAGAATTGGGATGAGGAGCAACCAGCTCATCAACCTCCTGCTTAGAGAGGTGCTGACCATATCTGTAAGGGAGCGTCAGTTGCATTTACTCGAAGCTCAGAAAATTCGCAAGGTGTGAAGGCATACTTCTGGTGAGACGGATCACTGACTTCATACAATGCGGCGACAAGGTCATCAAATCTATCCTGTTTCAGGGCAATGCGCATGTCGAGGACATGGTCTTCAGGAGCAGGTCCATGACATTTCCAGCCATGGGGAGCGTCCGTCCAAGCATGCTTGACTTCGAAATCATCCCATTTCCTCGTCTGAAGAGGCGTCGAGCTGGCGAGCGGAACGAAAAGGAGAAGAAGCGCGGTGGACCACATTATCCTGTACTTGCTCATTGTACACCTAGACCACCAACTGTTCTTATACCTGGGCCAAGAGCTGCTATTTGGTTTCCCATGCGGCTGTTGGAATGCGTGATCTAGTGAGAAATCACGTCGTACAATGGAAGTTATCCACCAGCCGACTGCCTACTATCTCACATAGGAGACGCAAGACATCCCGCAGAACCCAGAGAATCGGATGAATCAACAGCCATGCGGGAGTAGTCCGCACTTGCACGCGGTGTGTAGTTTGAGCGAAAGGTTGAGTCGGAGGTGGGACTCAGGAATTTGATGCGGCGATGTGCACGGCGTCTATCGTCCGAATTCTCACATAGCGCCATTTGCTTTCCATTCAAATTCTTTGACGAGAGATTGCGCTCAACGTGCTTCACGGCCCACACTAAGCATCCGTGTATTGACCGCAAAATGGCGTGGGTTACCGAGGCAGGTGTACGACAAAGGTCGACCTTGTGCTCTATGCGTCGATTGCCCTTGTATCTTATCCGGAATGCAACTCTGCAATATATCAACCACGGAGCTTCATCTCAGTCGCTGGGTGAACCACGACTTCGATTCTTCTGAAAAATGCGCTGTAAGGCTTCGAATTATCCGGATGCTATCCAGCTGACCACGATCATACGCTGCACCGCACGTCTTCCCGCTTCTAGACCACAGCGAGCAGATGCTACCACTTGGAGTGCATATGCCGGCCAAGATAACGAAGGAAGAAAGCTTCATCGGATTGTACATACAAGATCATCTGTTCCCATGAATGGCCGCGTTCGCAAGGTATCAATGGGTCGCCGTTCTTAGCCTCTGAGTTCAAGCAGCATCGTCTGTGTTACCACTAACGGTTCCACGAATGTTGCACGATCACACAGTATCATATCATGAGCGGGACAGTGGTGCTTACTTACTTTGTGGCGTTGCGGACCATCGCCCGGGACCTAATGGGAATCCTTGCAATAATCCTAATAATGACTTTCGGGACACTGCGCCTTGCTGCCGTTCTAGCGGGAAGTGGTCGTATTTTGCCAACGCTATATACCGCAATAATGGATCTACAAACTCTCTCCACGGTCCGACATATCAAATATCGGTCCGCCAATGAGTCCAGATACCTTACGATTATCTTGACAACATTACCATGGTGAGTTTCAATTTCAAGATTATATGCTTTCCCTGTGGAAGCTACAATCTCTAATGTAATTTAGTAAGCTGTACTGACTTATCAATATTTCAATGTCGAAGACATCGCTCCACACTGGCCCGCTAGCCGTTCAGGTGTTCTTTCTTATGACCATTAGATCAAGATGACGGCCATCTTTGTCTCGTTCTCTACGGCAACTGAGATGTCATTACGGCTGCCACGGGGCGAAAAGACAACCCATGGGCAGTCTTTCCAGACGGGTGTGTTGGTATTTAAACCGCACATTCAGGCGTAAGTTGAATCTGGCACTAAACACTCTTGTTGAAATGCAATACAGAGGCGTCCTCACCTTGGCTTTAACGGCTCTCCTTCGGGATGTCTCCTCGCAGGTTACAGGACGTACGCGGAGTCTATCTATCCTGCCGATGATCATACGTGGCTGAGATGGCTGGTCTAGTTGCACCCAAGAAATTCCTCAGCCTTCCATTAGGAGCGGTCAAGCCCGCGGGCTGGCTGCACGATCAGGTATGTGAACATATTCCTACTATTGACAAGTTCTCATCCGTCGGCATTTATAGTTGGCGGTGCAGACTAACGGTCTCGCAGGACATGAACATGATTTCTACGATTAGTCAGTATCTAGAATAAGCGATCCAAATCCCAGTGAGTCTGATAATTAAACCGGGGCAGTGTTGCCCAGACAGATTGGACCGGTGGTACATCGTACTACTCTGATCTCGAAGAAGGCAAGCCCCCTTATCCACATGCTGGTCATACCATCGCTGAATGATCCACGATGGTTTCTTCTCAGCTGGTAGCTACTGGTTTGTATGTAATATGTCTATATCTCGCTTGTTCGTACTCAACCATATCATCTAGAATGGAATGGTGCCGAATGGAGTCCTTATGGGTGATGCCAAGATACAGGCGCAAACTCAAGCCTTTCTCGACTATGTGCTCGATCACCAAGATGCTACTGGTTGGCTTGGACCCGAGGTCAATACCACGAAGCCTCGCTACCTGTGGGGCAGGTACCCATTCTTCTTCGGCGCAATACAGATGGTCGAGGCCAACCCTTCGATTGCTGGCCGTGTAGTCCCTGCTTTGCACAAGTTCGTTTCCCTTGCAAACACTATGCTTCATAATGGCGAAGGTCTTGAGGATTGGACGAATACGCGCTGGGAAGACTTCGTGATTACTTTACAATGGTGCGAATCGCTCCGTTATTCTCATGGTACAACGCTTATCACATCTCTAGGCTCTATGACTTTCACCCTGATGGACAAGAAGACCTATTGATTGACACTATGAAAATGCTGAAGTATACCGGAGATCCATGGGAGGATGTTTTCTCGCCGGAGGTAAACCTCCATCCATTTATCGCATGGTTTCTCTCTAATTATTTTTGTGACAGTACTTCCCGCACACGGCGGTGGAGAATCTCCAGAATCCATTCAACGTGTTGACCTGGCACGGTGTCAATATGGCTGAAGGTCTCAAGGCTCTACCCTCCACCTATCGATTCACTCATAACCAGTCTGGTAAACTATTTGTGTATTTATTGCTACTTGGAAACGATCTGCTGACATTTCCCTCTCCAGACTTGGATGCTGCCAGCACCGGATGGGACTTACTCTTCCAGTACCATGGGCGCCCATCCGGAATTTACGCTGCCGATGAGTACCTTGCAGGCCTCGAGGCAGCTAGAGGGTAAGCTACAGCCTTATCTCAAGTATCACAGCGCTTCTGACTCATTCTATAGTACGGAGTTGTGCCTTGTAGTGGTATGTGACATTTTTCTTCAATATATGCGTCTGCTCTAAATATGCGTGTAGGAAACGATGTTCTCGTGAGTGTTGTTTCGACATGTTTCTCTGCAGATGTACATATGCTTCTCAGAGGATCATACCTCTACCAAGTGATTGGAGATCCGAAGTTTGCAGACCGGGTAAATTCGTATATCCGTTTTTGCAACCACATGACTAATGTACAAGACATAGGTTGAGAGAATCACATACAACGCGCTTCCAGCTACTCTCACGGGAGGTGCGTGACGTTTAAATGCATGACAGCTTTCACCGAGACGACTCATGCTGCCCAGATATGTGGTCTCGCCAGTATCTTCAGCAGCAAAATCAGATAGCTGCGAAGAACATGACTCCGTACGTTTCCTCACAGACTGACTGCAGATACCACATACTAATAATTGGCTTCAGAAATCCTTTCCCTACCGACGGGTGCGCGACATTCCAATTATTCAAGTCCGCGTACTGATTAGATACCCGTGTAGACCCTACTCTAATGTTTTCGGCCTTGAACCTAACTATCCGTACGTGAGACGATGTGGGACGAGATCGTCTTGCTGACTGAATGCGCCGTAGATGCTGCACCGTTAATCACCCACAGGGCTGGCCCAAGTTCATCAGTAACTCGTTCGTAACCACTCCGGATCAGAAATCACTGGTGCAAGTCTATCTGGGGCCTTTCTCCGCTAGTAAAACTTTAGCGAATGGTAACTCCCCGTCGTTTATAAATTATGAATGACTAAACACTGGTGCTTCAGGAAATAAGGTCACGGCTAGTGTAGATACACTCTACCCCTTCAGCGATACACTCTCCACAACGATCAAAGCGGACAAGGCGTTCACATACTACGTTAGAATTCCTAGCTGGGTCAGCGCAGGGACTATCTCTGTCAATGGAGCACGGGCTAAATCGGTCGCACCCTCCAATGGTCTGCACGCCGTTTCGATCCCAGCAGGTACCAGTACCTTCGTTCTTAGCCTGCCCGCAGATATCACTCTAGGTGGGTGGAACACTTGCTGGTATATAAGCACTGAATCATTCAACCGTATCTTACAGAATCACGTCCCCACGGGTCCGTAGCAGTCCATCGTGGCCCCCTTCACTACGCCTTCGATATCCAGCGCACACAGAAGGTTCTCGCTCAGAATAGTCAGCAGCCTATGGCCATCGATCTCGAATTTGACTCTGCTACAGCATGGCAATACGCCATCGATTCTTCGACGCTTCGGTTCAATAGCGAGACCCCTGCAAGCGGGCAACTCCCCAGTCCTATATTTGATTCTGGCCTTCCGCCGTTCACAATCACTGCTACAGCTTGCCCGATCAACTGGACAGTCGCAGGAGACACTTTTGCGGCTTCCCCGCCTACCAACCCGGCTTGTACTGGAGCTGCAACGAATATCACATTGTGGCCTTTCGGCGTGAGTTGTCTATTGACTATATTTTTTCCCCAATATACCTTATTCATGTTATCATAGGCTACGAAGTTGCGCATCGGTGAATTCCCAACATTTAACACCACTGGATAAACCCACACTATCAGTGAACGATTCAATATTGACTGGAGTAAAGAAAGAAATTTACTTTTAGTGTTCAATACATATATAAATCACATTGAATGAAAGTTCCGATAGTTCCCGCCGTGGGTTGGCTGGTTATTTCGCATGTTCGTGATGCGCTGTCGGACTCGCGCTCTAAGTGACAACAACAAATTCATTTGCTATGTATAACTCACCAGCAGTGGCAACGTTCACATTAAGTGTAGAAGAAACACGACGAGGATATTTTAGCATGGTTGGACACATTCTACGAACGCTCTAACTACGCAAATAGCTTCCCTTTCAGTGTTATTGTCGCAGGCTCTCGTGCGCAATGCATATCGAGCGTCATGAAGGTTTGTTCAACTTCGTATAATCTTTGTAAGGGACACTTATTGCTGCTCCCTTCGACTTCTTCGGTCCGTCTGGTAGAACAGGCATTCTTACACGAGAGGGACCCGCATGCGGCAAGAGTCGCTTATGAATCTCACTCTGGGTAGCTCCGGAATTGCAATACTTGCAACTACAATCCGGGTCGCCGTCGGTCTTCAAGGGCTGCCCTTGAAAAAGCCAGATGAGGTGGGGCACGAACTCGAGAGGAGAACGGAACGTTCGGACATGCTGGGAACCTGGCAACGAGGTATGAGGTAAGGTATAGATTGAAAAGAATTGAACATACCGTATAGATAGTAGTCCTTTCTAGGAACATGGCGATCTCCTTTCTTCTTCACAAAAAGCTCATAATTCCTCGGAAATGATAAAAGGGTCGATCGAGCAACATTTCCGGTCCCTGTCCAGAAAGAAAAATCGATCAGTATACAAGTCAATCTTTATCCAACAATTCACTTACAGGTCTTGCCATCTGTCTCAACCGCTGCCTTGATGAGATTTTTAGCTACTAGAACCCCTAGCTTCTTCTTCCAGTCAGCTTTAGCCTCTTCGTCCGCGACTTCCAGGTGATTAACTTCCGTATCTTCTTGCCTCGCTGCTGTCGAAGGATGTCTCGAAAGCTCTGCGTCAGTGGCAGTGATTTCGCTGCTTGGGACTATAGCGACGCGATTGTTTGGAGATTGGTAAGCAGTATAGAATGGTGTGCTGATAATAACTCGAGTCTCATCCATGCCCAAATCGTGGTTTTCAAGTAAAATGATGTTTTGCAGGTGTGTTCTGCAGGCTGGGGTGAAAACTCGTGTCAAGTTCGTGCAAGTTCGTGGTCAACAGACATGTCACGGTCGTAATTACTTTTGGAACAAAAGACCGTTACGCGTGACGTATTCAATTGATGCTCGCTTAGATAATTAATGTTCAACGTTCAGACTCCGCCTACGCTCGGAATGTCCTATCATAATGGACGCCCGGACCACACTCCTTACCCGCAACGACATCCTTACTTGCCAGTACTCGGTGGAAATCTGCAGTATAGCTATGAACTCGGCTGCACATCGTCGTTCAACTGTTTCCTCCCGTTTGAGAGAGAACCGTTCGCAGACCCCCTCGAGTTCAAATGGTCGCAGAAGAAAGTCGCATTCACCTACTGCTCGAGCCTCAGAAGATGTCGAAATGCACACAGAGCCTAATGCCACACGAAGGAAGAGGAAGCAGACAGTCGCATCATCTACTTCCGGGATGTCGCACACTCCAAATGCACGACCCACACGAGCGTCTGAGAACGTGGCAACTGCCCCTACAGACCGTGGCAGGAAGCTAAGGCACAGACCTCAGTCGCGCCTGTCGGAAGACGTTGAGGTGTATGTCACTCAAGATACCCAATCAGGTTGGAGATATGGAAAGAACAAGAAGAAAGATCGGTCGCAGTCCCGCGAGGCACCGCAGAGGCTGAGTAGAAAAGTGATTACTCCAGAACCTTTCGAGGAAGAACAGGGCAGTGAGAAACACTACTCCGGTGCCTTTTCTGCGGCGGATTTTGCGCGAATGCGAGAAGAACTAGATACAATCAAGAAGGTGCGATCTGTCAATGTATTCGCTATGCTATACATTGATCGCGACATGCTCAGCACTTCGCCATCGCAAAGAAAACGATCAACAGACAGAGTAAGGTAAAATAACCTCATATATGCGCTCATAAAAGAACGTATATTGAGCTGGCTTGTAGGTGATTGACGACTTGAGGAGAGACTTGGCGACAACGCAAAAGGTACAGTGTTTCTTGTCAATATCTATGCATCGGTAAGCTAAAACGGTCATCAGTCCCATTGTGAGCAAAGTAGACAGGTTGAGAAATTACAGTCACTATCGAAGAAATCTAACGAGGTGTGTTAGATTTTATATAAGTAGCTGTAGATGCCCTGATGATTTTTCCAGATTATAAGCACCGTTGAATCTAATCTTACCTGTCAGATATGCATGGAGATGATGCTTAAGCCTTATGGGTATGTCTCAGGTCTTCATTGCGACAATCGATTGCTTACCGTTCGTAGGCTCTCACCTTGCGGACACGCTCTGTGTATGAATTGCCTGCAGGAGTGGTTTCGTGCAGCACCTCCAAGCGAACAGGAGATGTACGATGACGATTTTCCCGATGCTCTTCTCTACCGGAAAAAATCATGTCCCGTTTGCCGCGCGACGGTACTGAGCAGACCCATACCCCTCTTCCTTATCAAAGCTCTTGTTGCTGCAGTAGAGAAGTCAAAAACGCTCCCTGGTGCATCGCCGCGGAGGACCCCTCCACCAGATGATGATCCTTGGGCTGGTATATTCCCGGACATGGTTTCATCGGACGACGACTGGAGTGGGGATGACAACGATGAAGATGAAGATACTGAAGGCGGTGACATGCAAGACGATGAAGAGGACAATTCTGACTATGATGATGAGGATCGTTGGTCTTTCGACGGTTATGGGACGGATGATGATGATGAGCCGTACGGAGGCGAATATGTGGAATCACGGTGGGCGCCTCCCACTGTAGACGTCAGCCCTGACGACTATCCATATGACGACCTTACAGACGAACATATGTCAATGCTCCGGAGAGGCGCAACCATGCAAATGATCGAGTTGTTTGCAATGACATACTCGCACGAAGACGGCCTGAAAGCTAGCGTGGATGGGAATGAAATCTTCCTCGGTTATAATATTGCGCTGCATTCAGATGACGAAACGGGAGAAGAATACATGGACTGGGTCGTAGCGGATATTTACGAACGACCAGAGAGATGGGGCAAGATTGATGATGACGGCGAAGGGTTTGTTGCATCGCGACTTGCAAGAGAAGACGAAGACGAAGAATATAATACGACGGACTCTGAAGTTTGGGCCGCGGACTTGGCGAGCCACGACGATTTCCTATTCTAATACTCAGAGGTTGTATCTGAATGTTGTCCAGGCTACGGGATCCAAGAAGGGCTACTTCGTCTGATTTCGTACCTTTTTTGTAGCACCTATTGTACGTACTCATACCCAGGAATACGTTGTATAGTTACGCTTGTATTCAATGTAATTGCAGGCCACATGCACTCAATCGACTTGAGAAGCTGTGGACGATGCTCGTTGCAACTGCTCTCGCTCAACGAGCAGATCTTCGCCCCATTGCCTCACTTCAGGATGCCTGATTTTGGGTAAGCTGCTATCAAAGAATGGCTGCAAGGTCTTCATCTGATGGTTCTTCTCATACTCGAAAGCTAAGCAATATTTAGAGATCAGTAGAGGAAGATCAATCAATAGAACAGACAAGCCTTGAGATGCCATTTCAAAACGGTCCAGATCTAGGCTTAACGTTATTTTGAATCGAAACGGGTTGTGGAATGCAAGTACCCTTAACGAAACGGGCCTCAGCGGATTCGCCATCTTCGTATTCCTATAGTTCCGCCAACAGTCGCGTTTAATTAGCAATGCAGATATGGAGAGGAGAGGAGATAATTTACCTGCCAAAGAGATAATATGCGCTGAGCTGCAGGAGAGTCGTGCAGCATCTCATGCACAAAATTCTGCATTGCTTCCTAGAGGAAGATTAAGACTCGCGAGTGATCGCTGATAGTTATGACGACTTACGGCCTCTAATTTTTGCTTCTCAACCTTGGTAAAACCTTCATAAGGTGCAATATCCCCCACTAATGGCGGTAGCAGTGAATCTTATGCCACAAGTTCGACAAGCAAAGAAAGATCACCTTGGGCTTCAGCTAGTTAAACACGCTCAGACAGGAAAGTAGCGTGTATCGAGTGTATAACACACCTAAATCATGAACTATGCACATGAGAACACATCTACAGAATCAATATACATAAAAGCTTGTGCGGATGGAGGTGAGAACTCACTTGGGAATGTCTAGATGAATGTCAGATGTGCACATCGCGAGGACAGCCATTCGGTACATATGGTCTGATATGCTATGAGGGTGCTGAGAACAATATGAGCGGAAGTACGCAAAAGATTACCTCTCCGGTTCCGGAACCTATTTCGCAGAATTGGTTAGAACCAAGACAAGCATTTCTAGTATTAGTGTGAACCTGATGATTGACCCATCCAGTCCGCTTCTGCGTCTGGTCCATGTAAGTTATAATATAATATTGTGCGCTATGATACCTACCTTTAATCGTTCGAGTATGTGGAAGAACGCGAGCCTGTCTGCTGCTGTGTCTCCCGAGGATGTATACAACGGCGGAAATTTACGCTTAGTTGATACATTGCTTTCCATTCTGTGATTGAGATATGTGTCAGTGATAAGCAGTGAGCTGACTCGACAGCTTGAAGCAGGGGTGTGGCACACCTCAGGCCAAACACGATTAATTTATGCAGATGTTCGGAGTAGTACTAGTACTAGTAGACTCTACTACTAGTCACTAGTACTGAACTTCTCAGTCCTAGCCCGAAGCGTAGATCTCAGATCTCTCACGATCGCGAGCCACGAGGGAACCTTCCTCCGAAGCTTCGGCGCTTTCAGACTTGTCCTTATACTCCCAAGGCTGGGACAGTTCACCCTTACATTGCCGCTCGTCGTTACTCTACATCGCTCTGCATCTGTTCAAGAATTCTAGGATTAATTGATTTTAATTCCCATGCAAGAGGAGCAAGGTATGCGTCTACCTGCTGGCATGTGGCAGTGCAGTACTGATACTGCTTAGACACATGCCGTATCTGCAGTGCACCAGCTGAGCCCGACCAACCACTTTTCTATCCATGCAAGTGCTCTGGAACAATCCGTTACATCCACCAAGACTGGTACGTCTTCTGAAACTGGATCTGCAGACCGTGAGCTGAGCACACAGCGTAGCCTGACCACATGGTTAGCTCATAGCAAGAAGAAAACATGCGATGTCTGCAAACACCCATACTCCTTCACCAAAGGTATGTTCAGAGTAGTCTTTGTAACTATGTCCTCTGACGTGTCTCGCAGTGTACTCGGAAGATATGCCGTCAAGGTTGCCACTTCTACTCCTCCTACGCCGTTTTGCCCAGCAAGCTGCGGTCGCATTGGTATTCTTACTCCGAGCTTCAATCGTTGGACTTATATGGTTGGCTTTTCTTCCGTGGGCTACGATTTGGACTTGGAGGATGTACTTCACCATGGGGGACTCCACGTGCGTCTGATACACTATTCTTGCGCGGACCAATCTAATAGATTTCTATTAGTGCATGGTGGCTGAGTAATCGACCTCGCCCAACCAGCAGCTTGTTGCACAACGACGCCCATGCACATCAAAATGTGACTGGATCCAACGGCACTGCGAATACATTCTTCTCCCATCCCATGGTGCGCGCTGTCTCCGCTGACATCGTTGCCGGGCAAATTATTGCAACCGTCATAGTCGTGGCCTTCGTCGCAGTCTTTCTTCTCCGCGAGTGGATCTCACAAAACGCACGACCAGGTGTGTTTGACGATGCCGAAGCACCGCCTGAAGAGAGAGATGAAGCAGTACCCGCTCCTGCTGGGGACCACGTCCAGGATCTACATGAAGAGGCAATCGCGCCCAGACAGGATGCACAACGTTGGCGTCGTCGGGCCCGAGAAGCTCGGGGGTTGCCCGTTCCTGCTGTAGACCACGTCCAGGATATACGTGCATTCAGAGAGGAGGCAATCGCGCTCAGACGCGAGGCACAACGCTTGCATCAACGGGCCCGGGAAGCGCGAGAGATGCCCGTTCCTGTGCCGCCTGCCGAGGTTTTGTTACCCCAGAATGGTCATGTGCCCGAAGGTATGGATATTTGGTCCCGGACGGCTAATTCTGAGTCTAGCGGTGGGGAAGATGAGGGTGGGGACAGCGAAAGAAAAGCAAAGCGCATACTCAGGGAGAAAGGGAAGTATGCTGTAGCTTCGGGGACGGACGCCGGCTCTTCAGGTGTCACAAGGCGACGGCACTCCTGGGGGGAAC
Source organism: Hermanssonia centrifuga (assembly GCA_001913855.2). Classification (NCBI taxonomy): domain Eukaryota; kingdom Fungi; phylum Basidiomycota; class Agaricomycetes; order Polyporales; family Meruliaceae; genus Hermanssonia; species Hermanssonia centrifuga. The sequence goes on along the minus strand of MLYV02000581.1, from coordinate 65,315 downwards.
CGCATAGCAGACCGGGAATAGAAAGTGAACCTTTGGTCATGGATGCCGATCAAAGACAGTCAACGTTTACAATACCCCTTCCAAAACCAGGAGGCGAATCAAGTGCGACGGGTTCAGGAAACGGGGATATGCTTGAGTCACCAAAGGAGAGTCTTTCGGAATCTATTCTTGGTGGAACATCAGACGCAGTTGATACGACCTCGGACAATCTGGAGGGCAGCATAGAGACGACTCCAAACGCTGAATATGCGCCCCACAGGTCGTTCAATCGCCCGCCCTTGGCTTTCACTCTATCCTTCCAACCAGCGGAAGGCCCGTCTTCGTTACACCTTTCTAGTCAGTCACGTAGTCGCGGCGATACCCCTCTGGAGTCACCTAGCCTAGCTATATATCGTGCCCCCGAGGAGCTGGAGGCAGGGTCGTCCAATCTCTCCGGATATTTCCGTCAAGATTCCCCAGATGACGCGAGCGCTGCTGACCTTATCGAAGATGAAGACTACGTGTACTTCCGGGACGTAGAACCGTTTCCCACACACGAGTCACCCACAGAAGTAGCGCCAAATGCAGAAGATACCGAGGTGGAAATGCCTGGCTTACAGCAATGGACAGATGACGAATTTGAGGAACCAGAGGATGGCGATAACATCGCGGTGGTATTCGATGGTCCTGCCGATGGTCCTGTCGAGCCTAATGATGCGGACGACCAACTTCCTCTAGGCAATGACCGCGGTCGGGATCGTCCGGAACAACAACAGGACATGAATGTCGTCGTGGATCTTAATGATAATGATGATATGGAGGGCGGCATGGATGAAGACATGGAGGGTGCTCTAGAAGGTGACTTAGACCGTCTGACCTTTGTTCAATGCTGACTTCTTTTCTGGTAGCGATTGGTTTGAGGGGTCCAATACACGCTGTTCTTCAGAATGTAGGTACCTAGTATGTAGTGATGAACGAGACTGACAGATAATTTCGACAGGCTGCCTTGATGATTTTCGTATTAGATACAACCATCGGGGTCGGTGTATGGCTTCCATTCACAGTGGGGAAGTCGATTGCGTTACTTTCTGTACGTACATAGATTCCGATCTCCATCACATTTACTCACATTCTATCAGCTTGACCCGAGACGGTTCCTATACATCCTTCACTTCCCTATACGTGCTATTAGAATAGTCACAGACCCCGTCGTCGACTCCTTTATGTTCCTTATAGCTCGTCTCGTCGTCCCGCCTCTCTCCCGCCTGGGTCTCTTGGGAATCGCATTCTTCACTCGTTTGCTCTCCATCGTCATCGGTTCTGGAAACGCTACGAAGAGCATCTTGTTCTCGGCAACATTGGTCAGTAAAGTTTCAAACTTAGCATGTGGTTCCTAGTCTTACATCGTTGTAGTATAACCGCACTATCGAAGCGGCCAGCGGGGCATGGAATTATGTATTCATCATACTAATATCTCCTACTGCAACTCCACCAGAACCTGCCTCGTCTTTCATTAATAGCCTCTTGGCCCACGATTCCGCTTTTATGCGTGTTGTGGACCCATTATTTGCTCCCATTGGCGAAGCAGTTCGTCTGCTTTGGAAGGACCTACTGGTTACATGGGAGAGGCTTGCGCTGGGAGACGGAACGACGGAAAAGCTCTTCGCCATATCTCTGGGATATATGGTGGATATACTGCTCGTCGCGTTGTACCTCAACGTTTTGACTGTTGGCAGCATGAAGAGTGCAGGCCGGGCTGTGCGCAGTGCTGTTCGACAGCAACTAGTGGTCGTGAAGGTTTGTTATTACGTATCCTCGCTTCATCATCATTTCTCAAAAGGTCGGCCATTCTAGGTTGCTGCGTTCATAGTTGTGGAGCTTGTAGTATTCCCTCTCGGATGCGGCGTCATGCTCGACGTTTGCACTGTGTCGCTATTCCCTCAAGGAAGTTTCCGGTCTCGAACTGCTTTCCTCATGTATGCTCCATTGACTACGGCGTTCTACCATTGGGTGATCGGCACGATGTTCATGTTCGTACATTTCGATTTTAATAGCAGGCTTACTTTATTAACTAGCTTGATATCAGGTATCAATTCGCCGTACTCCTCGCAGGCTTCCGGTCATGTTTGCGCCCTGGAGCCTTGTGGTTCATCAAAGACCCCCAAGACCAGAATTTCCACCCTATCAGGGATATCCTGGAGCGGCCAACATTGGTACACATACGAAAGCTGATTTTCAGTGCCTTCATGTACGGGCTTGTCGTTGCTTGCGGCGTGGCTACAGTGTCAGGCATGCTTCGCATCTTCAGTCGGACTATTATGCCTTTCCGATGGAAAATTCGGTATGTTGCATCCTTGAATATCTGGTGGTTCGTAATCTTACTTGCCATCTTAGTGAACCTTTATCCACCGTTCCAATCGACCTATTGTTCTTACATTTGATACTGCCGTATACCCTTCGCTACTTCCGGCCGAAGAAAATTGTCAAGCAAGCAGGCGTCCACGTATGGAAGTTCCTCGCTATGCAGTTGCGTCTTTCGTCCTACCTGTTTGGCGGCCGACATTCCACCGAAGAATATTCACTCAAGAAATGGACGTTGCGTACCCTAATCTCAACAAACCTCGACGATACGGAGGTGTTGCACGATGGTACCTTCCGACGCGTACCCAACAGCGATAACGTTGCGTTACTCAAAGACGAGCTTGCGACAGTGGAGGTGGATGCAGAGGGTGTTCCAGTCAACGATACAGAGGATCGGCTGATGCAGCGTCAGAATCAGGAGGCAGAAAAGGCGAAGAGGAGTATCAAGGACGACTACACAATCACGTATATGCCTCCCCGCTTTAAATACCGTGTGATCACCTTCATGGTGGCCATATGGATGGTATGCTCCATTTTCCTTGCCTCAAGCCTCGCGATCCCCATAATCTTTGGTCGCTTCTTCTTCAAACTGTTCGTGCCCTACCACGTCCACGACGGCTACTCCTTTATAGCCGGCTTCTACTTACTCTGGGGATGCTGGCTCCTCAATATGGTCGTGGAGAGGATGGATAAACATCGTCAACGAAGAGGGGGCGGTGAGCCTCGCGCGGACTTGCCGTTGTACTTTGCGAAGCGCAGTCTGCTGTGGCTTGCCAAGGCGTCCTACATGACATTCTTCCTGGGCTTCGTCATCCCAACGTTGATCGCCGTGGTCGTGGAGCTATATGTAGTCATGCCGTTCCGACAGACGTTTTACCCTGATATGCCGCCGCGCATTCGCATCGTCGATATGTGGGCCCTCGGGTTGTTGTACACGAAGATCGCTCTCCAGGGACCAAGGGTACGACCTGTGGGGCGGATTACAATAGGTCTGGAACGGGTGCGTAAACCATTCATCTCTATCCATCTGGTCATTAGTTGACGACAAGAGCTAGATCCGTACCAATGGTTGGACTAGTCTCCGTCCTTTACACGCCACTAAGGAAGTCATTGCGCCTCTAACAGCTGGGTTGCTGGCTATGATACTCCTACCCGCCGGGGTGCTGTGGCTTGTACAGCGACTCGTCCACTTGCGCGTGGATCAGCATTTCCTATGTATGTCTTTTTTCGGACATACCTTCCCAAGTATGACTCATGTTCTTTGTTTTCACAGTCATGCACATCTATCCCAGTATCTTTACGTTCACAGCTTGCACTCAAGTGACTTTCGGGCTGGCAGGTGTGATAAAATCGTGGTCGCAAACCGTGCGGGACAAGGAATTCCTTGTCGAGATGCGATTGCAGAACCTTGATCCAGAGCCTGAACGTGAGCAGGACCGTCGGGGAGAGCTTTGGGAAGTAGAGACAGTAAAAGACGAGAATGAAGATGACTAGATGCTTGTAAGAATAGGCAGGAATACATTATTATAATATATCGTCCCTCATGTTTGTATCACCACGAGAACATCTTCTTGGGGACGCGCTTAATGAGCGTCGATAAGCCACGTGACCGCGACACTTTTGCGTGGCGGGTCGCGTTCGAGTTTCGGCAACGACCTCGACAGCGACGCATTTCCTTTTTTATTTATTTCGGTGCCCTGCCGCCGGAAATTACTGCGACAAGTGTATTCAAGACTTATCTGTAGACGCCATGGAGAGGGCAATGGCGGACATGAAGTTCTCAAAGACGAGCCTCAGCACAGACAAGTCAATACGGATGAAAGAACGACCAGTCAAGGGAAAGGCATTCGAAGACCTTGGGAGCGACTTTGCCCCTCAACGAGGAGCTGACGGCAAGCGTCCCGGCGGTTCTCAGAGTGCTGCTCGTGGTGCGTTTCAGAAGGCTTCGGCACGCAAGCCAGCAACCATCGACGTGGACGATGATTCGGACGAGTCTGACGACGAGCTGGACTGTCTTTCCCAGTCCTCTAGACAGGTCACTCGTCGTGGGGATAGGAAGCGAGGCTTAGACCGGACTCCGAGTATCCAGTTCCTGGATGGTGTCGAGATAGACGGTGTCTTTCACGAATTTCACAAGGATTACGCTCCTCAAACCCAGAAGTTGCCCAGTTTCAAGAAGAATAAGAAGAGTACAGAAGATGTTGTCGAAGTTGCTGCACCATCGTCATCGAAACCGTACCCTCCATTGCCATCGTCTACTAAGCCTTCAAAGGCGGCTGCGACTACTACCCCTAAACCGTCTTCCACATCTAGCACGCGCAAAACACTGGGAGCACGGCGCCCGCCACATCCCCAAATTCGAAGAAAGCCAGCCTCACAATCACCAGAGCCATCTGACGATGACGTCGAGGAAACCCCCCGCCCGAAGAAGCGTCTTGTAAAGACACGGCTAGCGCCTCGCAAACAGGAAAATCCTATCTGGAACATTTCCCCCGTTCGCTCCCCTCACTCAGACGACGGGGACGACAACAAGCGAAAGGGAAAACAGAGGGCATGTCCCATAGAGCAGATATCTCCTCTTAAGGAGAGGAGCAATGAGCTTAGGAAGAAGAAACCACCGTTTCTCAACATGTCCCCTCTCAGTTCCCAAACTGGAAAACGCGTTGCAGACAGGTTTCCGACGCTCTCTCCCTTGAGATCGCCATCGCTTAGTTCGTCCCAGAACGCAGAGGAGAGCTCGGCTCAGGCCTCGCTAAAGTCTTCGGGGAGAAAAAGTACAGGAAAGAACAGAGTAGTCATCTCATCAGAGAGTTCAGAGAGTACAGAGGATGAGGACCGTCCGCGAAAGGCACGCCCGTTCCCCATGCAGTCGCAGATGCTGCAAAGCATCCGTCGGTCTCCGGGGAAACGTGCATCGGACGGAAGTGATAAAAACAGAGAGAGGAAACGCATCAAGGGTGCAGATGAGATGTATGCGTTTGAATCTATATTATGCGCCTTTCCGTCGAGAGCTGAATGCGCGTATCCAGGTTGGCGGAGATCATGCACTCTGATGGTATGTCTGAAGTGAACGACGAAGACCTACGTGAGTGCGCATATACCCTATTAGTGGATTATTTTCAAATATTTTGTTGGTGAATAAGTGTTCCTGGACCCTAACGTAGATCCGTCTACGCTGTGCCCTTGGTGTGACGAATCGTTACCGCCTGTGCCTTCGCCACACTTGGCGAACCTCATCGAAGCCGCTCGAGCACGTTCATATTCAGATTCTCGCCCTACAAACCCTCTAGGCCTTCGCGCTACGCCTATGGTATTCGTAGGCGTTTGTCAACGACATCGTTTCGAAAGTATCCAGATACCGCTTGCGCAACAGAAGGGATGGCCTACTCAGATTGCATGGGAGAAGCTTGGCAAACGCATTAAGTCTATCAAGTCACGCCTACAAGCGATTGTTGACGACGTGGACGAGCAGTTTCTCCCAGGGCACGAGAGACAGGATGTAGACGACGATGAGGACGAGACGGCTGCAGTAGATGACAAGCAATTGTTGAAGACAAGACCCCGGATGGGCAGCGCATTCTGGCGAGAGGTCGTGAAGAACGTGAAGAAGAAAGGGTCCAGAAAAGCGACTGGTATTCATGGTCAAATGTCGAATTTCAGCAAGATCCAACCTGGATAGTGCGTGCCACGGGTGTCTATCATTATATGACAGTAATTATTAACTTGAATCCTACAGCTATGGTGAACTAGGTTCTGTGATCATCAGCCAAACCATTTACAACCTTTTCCCCCCTTCTGAATTTCCACCTCATTCGACCCTACCCCTCACTCCGACTGAGTTCATTCAACGTATTCTCGTCCCTGAGGCTGCTGTATCCCTCGTTATACAAGACATGCAACAAACACGTGCTCAAGCCATCGCGACTTTACGCGAAAGTGCACAATATGGCGTCGCGATGTTCCCCGACGATCACACGGAGGGTACCTCAGGCTCAACAAACGCGGGCGAACAAATCGTCAGAGAACGTGCCGCAGTACGTCGGAGGGAGTTAGAGAAGGAAGAAAGAGAAGAGGAAGAGATCTGGGGGATGTTCTCTGAGCCTATGAGTGAAGTCGATGGCCAACAATCCAAGAAAGGTCGCTCAAGGGCGAGTTCTACAGCTGTGAACGAGAAACGAGAGTCTTCGCGTCCGCCACGACGGAAGGCCAGTTCTCACGTGGGTCTCCGGGATACTGATAGCGACAGCGATGTCGTTATGAATTCGAACGACGCCGACTATGCACCCGCAAAGTTTCGGAAACTCCCAGCTGTCAAATCATCGAAGCCGTCAACCGCCACGAAGAAGGGTAAGTCTGCTGAGCCCCCTCACGCTGAGAGTCTGCCTGTTTCAGAGACAGACAACGTTCTGCGTCCGCCTCGGCCTCGACCTCGGCCTCGGCCCCGACTCAAGGTGACAGGTGTTTCGGGAATTGAAGCCAGGACGAGCGATACGGAGCCTGTCGTTTCGGGATCGGAGGGGCATTATAACCCGCCCTCGTCGAGTCAACAACGGCTGATGAGTGTGACGTTTCATGCAAATGGGAGCCATAAGGTCACTGTTCGTGGCCAGGATGGGGCGGTTGAGGTGAACAAGGAAACGACGCCGAGGGCGAAGAGAACGGTCAATAATTCGTCTAGTTCGGCGTTTTTCCCGTTGAAGGTTTCGCAAGAAAGACGTGCAGCAACTGCTGCTGCTGCAGAAGCTTCTTAGTGAGTGAGGTTTCTATTTATTTACTGTGTGGGTGCTGTCGTTGACTTATTGCTCAGCAGCAGACCCCGGAAAGACAACGGCTGGACTTCTAATCTGCGGGAGACGTTCTCAGAGGATGACGAGCTTTCGGAAGAATACTAAACTCGATCACTGACCTGCATTACAGCAGTCCCAAGAAACTTTCACTACGAAGATAATTTACGCATCAACCAGCACGTATGCTTACACATATATAAACCATAAAGGCTCTGTCATATTACTCATATAGATACACTTCCATGATAATGATTACAAAACAAGCGCATCGGTTTTCTGCTGTACATCCTCTATAGGATCAGTGGCTGAATTGATGATAGCGGTCGTAGATTCGCCGTCCGGGCTTTCCCCCGTCTCTTGGTTGATAGCAGACGAAGACGTCTGTGTAGCTGGCTGCTTCCAGTCGAGGATCGGCTCATTTTCCTTGGTAACAACGCGTGCGAAGAACTCAGGGCGCAGATAGCCTTTCGAGTCGCCCTCAGTGAGAACAACACCGTTTGCAGACATGAAAAATTTGATGCCTGCATCCATCGCCTTCTGCACGTCGATGTAGACGAGGATCTGTGCGGAATTACGCATACCTGATGATTCAGAGATCCGCAGATCAGCCGTCAGATGGGGGCTTTGAAAGTATAGATGTACTTAAGCTCACCGCTGATGACGCCTGATCCTGGCACACCTTGTGCCAAGTGAATATGATTACGATTCATCTTACGAAGGCCTTGTGTACCTATATCGAGATAAGGTAAGGGTTCAGATGAATTAATGTAGGTAGACAAGATACGTGCGGATTGATTCCCAAGCCTTCAGATTCGTCCCGTGCACGGCTATGCGAGCGGGGATGTCTTCAGCAGAGTTCAATAATTGAAGATCCAGCTGGACAGTCTTTGATGGAAATCAGTACGGATACAGCTACGGTGTGGTAACGGGGATATACCTTCATAGAATGACCTTGGTTGGCTCTTATCCACCAGATATTCGTTGTAGGATCAGAGGCATCGCTGTCAGGCTGGTAGAGTAAGTGGTATCGATTCTTCGCATCCTTGCAGACCATACGATCGAGGTCTTTAAAAGCCGTGCCAAGGAATTTGGGTAGGTTCAACTACTTTTTCCATTTCATCAACGACCTTTGCTCTGATATATGTAATCAATGGTGGGCTACTCACTAAGTCGTCCACTCGTACATAACCATCGGGCCGCATGCGTAGCCCCTCTGACTGCGATCCGTGCCTCAACACCCACGAAAGCGTCTTTGACAGACGTATTTCTGGGCTATCACTGGGTAAGCCTCTCTTTCTTGCTGAACGTTGGTCATTTTTCTTGCTCTTTTTGGACTTCTGTTCTTCCTCCATGTACGCTGTGAAATCGATGTCTTCGGGTGACGGCAGTCCAAGGGACCTGAACGTAAGAGTTCTAGTATTGAAGCCAGGAGCCAAGAAGCGAGTTAACGGATTGGATCGTGTTCTCACTGAGGACGCCAAGGAACTGTTAGTTAGTCTCTGAAGCATTCGCCAGTGCAAGAGTCAAAACAAAGATGGAGGTGCATATAGGCGCCTGAGGTGCTTTCAACGGATGCCGGTGAAGCTCGGTGAAGCTCATTGATCTGCCGCAGCAGTTGGAACGCCTCAGCCATGGTCTCTTTGTTTCGGACACAAAAACCAGGAGCCCGTCGTCGTTGCGAACTGTAGGCCCAATTGTCATACTGTCAATCAGACCACACTCGACCATTCCTCGTAACCTGGCTATACAATCAGCTTTCGAGTCGCCGTCTCCAGTGTCAATCACGTCGCAACTCTCCAGCCCATACCTCACTTTGGCGGCTAGACAGAAACTCGTGCACAGCACCCCTCTCCCACTCCCGCGAGTTATTCGGAGAGACCGCAATTCGGAGCGTTTCACACAGCGCACCGATAACCGCGCACTGGCACAGCTATTCTCCCCGTCTCTCTGAAACCTTCATGAGCCTCTGCAATGTCTAATGAGATGCCTTCCTGGAGGTCTTTGGCAAGTGCGGCGGGCAGATCTATCAAAGGATACGTCGCTCAGCGCGACGTGAGGAGACCATTTCCTGCAAGTAAAGAGCTCAGACCAGATGTCTCCGATCCAAACGCAAGATCATCGTGGGGTCAATGGGCTGGGCAGAAATTACGGACGCTGGGACAAGGTGAAGAGGGGACAAATATTACTGTCGAGAAGTTGTTACTCTTCCCAGGCTGGGCTTGCCGAAAATATACCCAACCTTCTGGCGCCGCCACACAAGGTCAGTAATTATATGACTTTATCTGGATGCCGCTGAGATTCGTGTCCTACAGATCCAGTGCCCTTCGATGTCGAGCTATTCATTTCCGGTTTCGCCTCACGCTCGAGTGGTGTAGGCTTTGGCTCGCGCGCAGGAAGGGCTTTCTTAAGACTGGCGAAAAGTGGGTCTTTTCTATTCGAAATTGCGAGGTAAAACGTCTCATCAATTTATACAGGCTATGCTGCTCTCCCTAAACTGGCGGTTGCAATGGCTCCAGAAGAGGTCGCCACACCCTCAATAAATGGTATACCATCAAGCAAGTCCGAGGAAAATTTATTGGCTTCAATGCATTTACCTGCAAAGCCCGATGATATGACAGAAGAGGCCGAGATGGCAGCTTTGAACGAGCATTTGCAACAGTTCGACATGGATTCTGCAAGTCACAAAGAATCGTCAGCGTCCTCTTATCGCTCTGGTAGTCCTCCAGAACCCTCTCCCATCAGTCCCTCATACCCACAATCCAATCTGTCCGCTATCAATCTCCACCAGCTACACGCAAATCTGGAAGCACGGTTGTTCCCATTCTGGGCTTCTGCACTGGGCTCACGGGGCGTTCGCGTCTCCGTGTACGCATCCGACCCAACAGCCTACGAAACATATAAGAGTCCGCCTCTGGGCGACAACTATGGGGAAGATGAAAACCCCATTCACCAACTTCCTATCGTTACACAAGAAATACTCACCGCTGCGGACGGATCTTTCCAGATGAGATTGCCCCTACCCTGGGAGAAGATATGCGTACACCCGGCGGCTTTACAGATCGCCTTTGGTGACGCCGACAGGGAATACAATCTGTTCGTCGTAGCAGAGTTACTGCCAGGTCCCTCTCGACCAGCCACCCCAACCAGTGCTGGTCAGGTAGCGTATGCAGTGCGTGCTCCACGCATACATCGCAACGTATCCCCGACTGCGACCAATTCATTGGTTATTCCTCTTACGCATTCCACGGTGCGCTTGATCTCCGACATTGACGATACTATCAAGTTATCTGGAGTACTCAGCGGCGCCAGAGCTGCGTTCCATAATGTGATGGCTAAGGATCTCAGTGACAGTGTTATCCCGGGCATGGGTGATTGGTATACAAAGATGTGGCGGCATGGTGTTCGCTTCCACTACGTGGTAAGTTTCTCAGTCTTTTTACCTAGGAAGCACCACTGATATATGCGTAGTCCAACAGCCCATTCGAGTTGCTACCAGTCATCAATGAATTCATTCAACTTTCACGACTACCCCCAGGATCAGTCAAACTGAAGTCATACGCTGGCCGTTCCCTGTTCAACGGCCTCCTTTCTGCCCCAGCTGAACGTAAACGTACAGGCATGTTGGACGTACTTGACAGTTTTGCGGACGCACAGTTTTTTCTTGTGGGCGACTCAGGAGAACAAGACATGGAGCTTTACGCCTCGTTAGCTAGAGACCGACCACGACAGATCTTGGGTGTATTCATCAGAGATGCCAATAATCGAGACCTCGTGAAACCTCTAGAAGACCCTACTGGAGAGCAAGTCTGGCGTAGCCCGCCGAGCAGGAATACTGGCAATGACGATTCAAGGTCCTCATTAAGTACAGTTGGAGGCGGGCAATCTACGCTGACACCTTCAACGTATACGGCTCACCGCCTGGCCTCGAAATCTGTGTCAGATGTGACCACTCCGCCGCCGCGATTGTATGCCACACGTCAACCAAAACGAACGCGATCACTGGCATCGCCCCCTCTCACAAAGGAAGGCAACGATTATTTTACGTCGCAATTAATTTTAGACGCACCTATCTCGGAGGAGCCAGCCACAATACCGCCGCCCAGCTACCCACCATCCAGTTTCAGCCGGCGAATCAATAACAATAATAGCGGCAATCAAGACAACTACTTCACATCATCAGCCCGTATATCTAAAGGAAGGACGTCTTCTACTGCGTCGTCTCTCAAAGGAGCGCCGCAGATGACAGATGCGGAGAGGAAACAATACGATTTACAAACGCGAGTATATCGTGCAAGACTGGAGATGCCTGAGCATATACCGTTGCGGGTGTTCAGGGAGCCATCCGAGTGTGTGGAGACGGAGGAGATATTGAAGAGAATGAATATGGGAAGGAAACAGTTGTAGCCATAGCGTCGCTTTTTATTGTGAGATCACCTTAGTTTCTTCTTTGTCATTAGTTGCAGAGGAGGACTGCGAGTAACTTTTCTACACTATGATTTTGTAGCTGTAATGAATGTGTAGCAGTATCAGACATTGAGTTTATGGCATGACTTTTATACAACTCAATGAACAAAACCGATGAGGCTCCTCGAAAGACGTACATCGGTGGAAGAAGAGATAAGTTACGAATACAAACAGGCAGAGGAATCCGGAATGAAGTGGTATCCATGCAAATAGGTGTACATAATATGGTCTATGCTGTGACTGCTATAGGAGGGGCTTCGCCGTTCGTCTTCCTAGATCTTGCTTCCTGTTGCTCTCGTATCTTTGCTTCTACATTAGAGAGGATAACTTTCATCTCCTAAATACAAATGTTAGCTTTCGAAAGATTTGTTCATTTGAATGACGGGACATGCCTTGCTGTCAGGCTCGAACGTCAAGCCAAGTTCAATCGCTGCTTTTGAGTCTTCATACCACTTCATCTTCTCCAACGCTTTGGCTTTCCGGAAATGGCCTTTACCCCAAGGCCGTTTCAGTTGAATAACAACCTCAGCATCGACTAGGGCGCTGATGGGGTCATCAGCCTCCAGATAGGAGGCGGACCTATTGGACAGAATAGTGGTGACCTCTTCGCGCATCACTTGGGAGGCTTCCCAGGGAGGACGTTGCGCGGCAATATTAGCAGCCATGGTGTAACGCTGGATGGCCTTGTCATGTTGTGCTGCCTTGTAGAATGCCTGCCGGACGCGACGTCAGAGCAGACTCGTGTGTGTGTAAATAGGAATACGCACATTTCCCTCATCCTTCGTATTGTTTACTGCTGAAGAAAGCTTCTGGGAAAGCATTTGTGGCGGGGGTGGACAACGAATATTGGGATTCATGTGGAGAAGTTTTGAGAGACGGTTGAGCGAAAGGAAGTCGACGTCACAGTCTGAACACTTTTCCAAGCCGTGTTTCTCGCACAACACCGAAGAGTTTTCTGGAGCCCCGAGCGAGATGTCTACGGGTATGAAGCTAGCCTCGATGATGGCTTGCATGACAGGGTCAGCGGTGGGTACCATGACCGGTCTAGCTTGCTGTGGCACCGCGCCAGGAGGGGGTTGTTGAGGTGGGCCGTGGCTATGTTGTGGCTGTCCGGGCCCGTGTGAGTGTGTTTGGGACATCGTCGACGTTGGCAAGAACAGCGAGCTCGAGTGGTAGCTGGATGTATGCGCGGCGTGCCAGCGAGAGCGCGAACGTGTAGGCGCCAGTATGCCACGTGTGGCCACGTGCTGTTGTAATGAATGTCTCGGCAATTTGCGGCTTTTGTAAGTCCGGGGGAGGGGGAAGTTTTCGCTTCTCCATCGCCTTTGTGGTGAACCATCACCATCTCGTTTTACAGCTCAACGCTCACATAGACAACTCTTTTTCGAAACATCTTCGATACTTTCTTCATATTCCAACTTTCACATTCCACCTAATATGACAAATGGAATTGCAAACGGTACCGGTCTAGAGAATCAATTTGGTGCGTCTAATGGCTTGTGTCGTCTTTGCCGCAGTTACGCTAACGTTGTCCTCTCAAAACAATATCAGCTTCTCTCGGTATCAACGGTACAAAATCTGCTTATGTTCCTCCTCATATGAGGAGTTCGCAGCGGGCTGCTTCTTCTCCGGTTGTTCCTGTCAACGGGTAAGTCCCTCTGTATCTCATGGCCTTGATGGTCTCTTGAAGTTTTTACATAGGACCGGCTGGAACGAGTCCCGCTCATCCACTCCTTCTCGCGGTAATTACGGTGGAAGAGGTGGAGGTGGATACGATAGAGGCAGCACTAATTCCCCCGCTCGCGGAGGGGGATCTGGCGGTGGGGGGTGGGGGGCAAGTGATCGCCCTGCCTCTACAAATGGGTGGTACGGCAATAGCTCTCGCCCGGAGCGGGGAGAAGGGGGGGCCTCTGGTTTTGGTACATGGAAAGACGGTGTTCATATCCCAGGAGGACGCAATACGCGCATGGAGAAGGAGCTATACGGAGATCTCGATGATCCTTCCAAGCAGCACACCGGGATTAACTTCGAGAAATACGATGATATCCCCGTTGAGGCAAACGGTGCTGGCGTTCCGGAGCCTGTGACTACTTTTACCAACCCTCCTCTTGACCCTGTTCTCCTTGAAAATATCGGGTATGCTCATTATACTACTCCAACCCCAGTTCAAAAGTATTCGATTCCGATCGTGGCGGGAGGCAGAGATCTTATGGCCTGCGCTCAGGTAGATTCCGTGTTTCATTTTGTCATACCGCTCTCAATATTGACCAAATGTACTTTAGACAGGTTCTGGCAAGACAGGCGGATTCCTCTTCCCTATTCTTTCAGCATCTTTCACTAATGGTCCTCGCGCTCCTCCGGCTGAGTCGCACGGCGCAGGCTACGGTCGTACACGCAAAGCTTACCCTACAGGTCTGATCCTTGCCCCCACGCGCGAACTGGTCAGCCAGATCCACGAAGAAGCTCGTAAATTCTGCTATCGTTCGTGGGTTCGCCCCGCTGTCGTGTACGGCGGTGCTGATATCAATCAGCAACTGCGCCAGATCGAGCGTGGCTGTGATCTTCTCAGCGCTACCCCTGGACGGCTCGTTGATCTCATTGAACGAGGGCGCATTAGCCTTGCTAACATCCGTTACCTGGTGTTGGATGAGGCCGATCGTATGCTTGACATGGGTTTCGAGCCTCAGATCCGTCGCATCGTTCAAGGCGAAGATATGCCAGGCGTTCAGGACAGACAAACCCTTATGTTCAGTGCTACCTTCCCTCGCGACATCCAGATGCTCGCCCGGGACTTCATGAAGGACTACGTCTTCCTTTCAGTGGGCCGTGTCGGTTCCACCTCGGAAAACATCACCCAGAAGATTGAATACGTTGAAGACAGCGACAAGCGTTCCGTACTTCTGGACGTGCTATCTGCGGAGGCGGAGGCCGGTCTTACGCTTGTCTTCGTCGAGACGAAGCGCATGGCAGATATGTTGTCTGACTTCCTCTTCACCAACAACATCGCCGCGACCTCTATTCATGGAGACCGGTCTCAACGCGAGCGCGAAACGGCTCTGCAGACCTTCCGTACCGGTCGTACACCGGTATTAGTTGCCACGGCTGTTGCTGCTCGTGGTCTTGATATCCCCAACGTAACACACGTCATCAACTATGATCTTCCCTCTGACATCGATGACTATGTCCATCGTATCGGTCGTACGGGCCGTGCCGGTAACGTCGGTATCTCGACTGCATTCTTCAACCGGGGCAACCGTAACATCGTCCGCGATCTTCTTGAGCTTCTTCGCGAGGCGAATCAGGAAATTCCTACATGGCTCGAGACGGTAGCACAAGAATCTTCCTTCGGTGGAAGTGTCCGTGGTGGTCGTGGCGGTCGTGGCGGTGGCCGTGGTGGTGGCCGTACGTCAACTCGCGACTTTAGGTCGACCAGTGGAGGAGGCGGATTTGGTGGTCGTGGCGGCGCAGCCGTCGGAGGGCCTCAGTATGGCGGCTACGGCGGTGGTGGAGCAGCAGGAGGCGGAGGCGGAGGCTACGGTAATGGCGGGGGAAGCTGGTGGTAGAATGCTTCTCCACCTGACCCATGATTATGCGTCCCGTGCAACTTCTTATCTCAAATCGTTCTTTCGTTGTCCGCACAGCAACATTTATCACACATTCCCTCCATGCATAAATCACGAAAACTCCATCGACCATGCATTACTCTTTTTATGCTCTCAAATATCGGACCCTGCGCTGCTCTCTTGTGGGTTTTGTCTCGTTGCATTGTCATCTGCTCATGGATCATTGTAAGGCCTATCCTATTACCGTCATTGTTTTCATACTCGGGCGCTGTCATAATTCCTCGCATTCCTCTTCGTACTGTATACGATACCATCGCCTATTAGACGTAGAGGGCCTCTTTTTCATTAGCATGAGCAGACTTGTGTCTGTCTTCGTTTCGCGATACCCTGATTTATTGCGGCGCGCAGTCGGACATTTTTATATCCTAGCATTACGAGACAATCTGTTAGAGCATCGCACATCTTGTAACGTAGTATAGCATTTCCTATCCAGTTCTGAATCGGTCGTTGTAATAATTTTCTGAAAGAGCCGGCAAATTGGTCTGAGGAACTACACCTCGGCTGCCTCCGCTCAAGCACCTGCAAGGCCGGCTTACCCCACTCAGCCTGCGTTCTCTCATATATACACCTGCCTGCGTGGCAATCCGTCTTTATTCTATCTTGTCGCCGCACGTTGCATCTGCAAGAATAAAAGAAAAGCCTTGTCAGTAATTCTTGTGTTTTGCCAGTTTGTGAGGTTCATTCATTCATCTCGATTCTCCAGTCATTTTAAGATGTATGCGGCCTCGTCACCGATATTCGACGCACCCGACTTGCCTGCTCTCAGGCGAACAAAGCCACTCCCTAAACGCCGTCGAACATCTCTTTCCGCCTCCAACGACGATGCTCACAGTGAAGACTCTCTGCCAGACAGAGAGAAGGCACATGTCCAGCCAGACTCTTTATCGGTGCAGCTAGCCCTGCAGTCATACTATATGCCCATTCTCGGCGGAGTGCATGATCTTCTCAAGCATAATCCCGATAGCGGACCTCCCTCGTCACCAGATCTCAATGGAACATCGGAAAGTGGGACTAGGAATGGGAGAGAACAGGCGGACGATGAGGAGGGCGATTACATCGAACATCTCCAGCAGCCAGGGAATACGAAGAAACGGAAGGTCCCTGCTAATCTCGGTGCTATGGGTCCAGGACATGAGCTAGGGTCAGCCCAATCTGCCAGTGACGAGGAGCCTACGGATCGGGCTATTCCGACAGGACGACCAGAGCATGAATACGACTTGGTGGCTTCACTTCCTCCAGAAAACTCTGCACGGGGGTCGGCGGTACCCAGGAGAGGGAAATTGTCCCGAGCAACGCTTGCAGGGCTTCAGCACAAAGAAATGCTGAAGAGTCGGAAGCGCCAGCTCGCTGCTGTCCTCGGCGCACTTACGCACGGCGACACGTTGGCCCTCGATCAGGCTCTTTCTGCTAATTACCCGTTCGCAAGCAACAGTGTCATAAGCGATTTACAAAAGCAGAATTTGGTGAAAGTGCGACTTTCGAAAAGTCGTGCATCTCGCCTTGCACGAGCTTACAAAGCCTTTCGGAGCACTCTACCTCCCTCGACCAGGTTGTCCACTTTCCCACAGTCGGACTTTACTTTTACGTGCCATAGTGCAAGTGAGTATATATTTGACTCTCTTGTTGACCCAGACGGATTGAACTTTGTGGTACATAGCTTCCGACCGTCTAATTGCCACAAAGGAGGAAGTCCTGGCACTTCATTCGAAGTTCGAAGTGGAGCTTTCGCGGCAGGCCGCGAAGGCTGCTGAGGCTGCAAAACAGACTGCCGCTGTTCTCAACGGTGGGCGGTCTGCGAAACGGAAAGCCAAGCAAGGCCGGACAACTGCTGGACGGACCTCCGATCTGAAAGTTGATAGTCTGGAACACTCTCTGCTTGGAACACCTCCACCCAAAGGCAAGAAAAAGAAGCGATCTGCGCTTGCAAATGCATCGAATCCCCATCACCTTCGCAACTACGTTCCTTCCCGCCTGCCACATTCTGGACAAGCAAACGCAACATCACTGAATGCACAAAACCTTCTGAGCCCTCTTCCCACTCGTTTCCTTTCTGCAGATATCCCTCCTCGCCGAAGGAAAAAGTCCACCCCACCCATCTCCTCTATCAACAACCCGATCGAAGAGTGGATCTGCCCCTTCTGTGAATATGAGCTCTTCTACGGAAGTGATGAGGACTACCGACGGGCTCTCAGCAATCGCAAGAAAATCTTGAAGCGACGTCGACGAGCGCGTGAGCGAGCCGCCGCTGCCGCCAGCGGTGCAGCAGCGGCACTTGCCAGAAGCACAACATCTTCGGAGGACGTAGATGCTGAGTTTGAAGCTCATTATGACATCCCTGAAACCCTTCATGGATCCGGAACTGGCAAGCAGACCAGAGGGGGAGTTGGTGGTGCTGAGGCTAGAGGAGGGCCTGGCGTGGGTCTCGCCCCCGCAGGATAGCTCTTTTTCATCCGCGGACCTCGTTTCATGCATTGTAGAAAGTTCCCAGCGCATTCTAGGATCCTGCATCATCATGTACAGCTCTTCACATCCATCATACTAACCCTCTGCACTTCACAATCCCTACGTAGATCTGTGCTAACATATTAATGATATATATTGTAGCGGTTCTTTGTTGATATGGGTACACCGGCCAGCGGTTTAGTAGCTAATATGTATGAATTGCATTTAATGCGGTAGGCTCGTTCTCAGCCGTTCTGAAATCCGAAATGCAAGCTCCGCCTCTGGGCTCGCATTTCCCAGAACACACCCCCGCCCTTCCTGTAAAGGAAGGCCGCCTGCCGACGTGATGCGGAGTCTAACGACGCGCCGTTTACAGAGTCTCGCTGACGGCTACTCTCAGGCACCCTACTATCCGGCGCGAGACAGCACATGGCATTACAATCATGCAAAGCCTCATACACCAAATGTGGTGTACATGTAGCTATAAACCTCACTTGTGGGTAAATGTCGCAATCGATATCTCATCAAGATGCGAAGGTCATAAAAGTATATAAGATGCACACAGTACAACTCGAAGTCATAAAAATCACCGGAAATGTCTGCCCCCAACGAATGCACCGATGCTTGTTTCAGCGGTGAGTATCCTAGAAAGTTGACGAGTAGATGGACAGAAGGTCTGATATCATATCAGGTGTTCGCCATGAAGGTGAACCGGAAGGTGGGCACAAGCAGTCTTCGGCAAGAATGCAATCGAGTAACGTCTACGTCTACGACAGGTAAGATAGAGCAGATAGCGGGAGTGGAATGCTATGTTGCCAGTCCTACTGGAGACTACGCTAAGGACAAAGTCGTGCTTTTCCTAACCGACGTCTTTGGGATACCCCTTATCAACAACCGTGTGCGTAGAATCTTCATTGACAAAAGTCCCCGTGCTCATCACCTATTTATCTGAATAGCTTCTAGCAGATGACTTCGCGCGTAACGGTTTCAAGACCGTCATGCCTGACCTCTTCAATGGTGATCCTAGAGTCCTTGACCCGCCCCCAACATTCGACCGCGAAGCATGGATGGCAAAGCATCGTGACCCCGAATCCTGGATCTCTGCCCTAGACTCAGTGGTGGCATCGCTTAAAGAGTCGGGAGTGACGAGGATCGGTACCACGGGGTATTGCTTCGGTGCCCCGCCTGCCTTCCACTTGGCTCTGAACGGCGAAAGTGATGTCACTGTGCTCGCCCATCCTTCGCGTCTTGTATGCCCAGAAGACTTTGAGGTGATCATTCATACCCTGCATGGAGAAAACAAACATACTCACACGAAAGAATGACTTAGAAATACAAGGCAGAGTCGAAAGCTCCGCTTTTGATTAATAGCTGCGAAGATGATAGAATGTTCCCGCCT
Source organism: Hermanssonia centrifuga (assembly GCA_001913855.2). NCBI lineage: Eukaryota > Fungi > Basidiomycota > Agaricomycetes > Polyporales > Meruliaceae > Hermanssonia > Hermanssonia centrifuga. The sequence goes on along the minus strand of MLYV02000581.1, from coordinate 46,260 downwards.
GAACAGCAAACTATTGTGGACGGGATCATGGGTGAGGGGAAGTTTGCACCTGGGTATGAACGGACGTACTGGGATGGATGCACGCATGGCTTCGCTGTTCGTGGTGATCTGGTAATGCTAAATGTGTTTGCTTGACCATTCACTTTACTGATAACTTCGCAGTCTGACCCGAAGGTGAAAGCAGGCAAAGAGGGTGAGAACAAGAGCAATATTAATCAGAGTGCGGCTATTGACTGGCTTAATCCAGGCGCATTCGCTGCTTCTGCCAAATTCTTCAAGAAATACCTATGAGCGCGGAGTTTGAAACAAGTTTGCATCGCCATCGTATATCTTTTGCTCACCAGACAAGACGAACATGCTTGTAATCATATTGGGGTTTGAATAAAGATGTAATGCTCTAAAGTATCAAAAATATCTGCCGGAGAATCGTCTTAGACCTCCACAATCATATCATCTTCATCGTCTGATACGGCCTCTATCTTTGCACCGTTGTCTGTATCATCGATTTTGGTATCTGAACCTTCGTCCCGCTTCAAGAAGTTGACTACACGTTCAATATGCTCCGATACCTAGCAAGGATTTAGCAGTGTTTGATGAAGAGGCTGCGCGGGAGCTCACATTATCTACGGGTTCATTCTCGTGCAAAGGCCTGATGACCTCATAAACACCATGATTCCTGAGATACTCGCGTGCCCAGTACGTAGTGCAAAGGAGCAGAAGCGTCTCAACGTGTGTCAGTCGGATCACAGGGTCGTGTTCTCGCTTTTTGGTCTCTGGAAGAAATTGCAAAGATGGGGGTAGAAGCTCTTGCTCCTACACCAGACGTAATGAATAACATAGAATATCGATGAGATATCGACGTGCTTACCTCCAAATCGTACTCCTCAGGACCCGCCAAGGGTAATAGAAGATATGCCAGAAGATCCATTCCAGGAGCTTCTAGAATTGAAGGAGGTACAGTGACTTTAACACTGTCTGGAGAAAGCATAGCACGGTGAGCCTGTGTGTAGAATGCACAGTTTCTGAGGATATTATTAGCACGCATTCTAGTTACATCAGGGGCATAGCTCACTTGATCGTTGAGGCAACACCTCCTCTCCGGATAGTGTCCTTGTGCTCTGTAAATATCAACAGTTTTGACAGAGGATATTCAAGGTTTCCTTCACTTGCGATCGGGTCTGAATGGCCAGGAGTCAAGAAGAACATTCGACCAGAAGGGATCTGTGCAGAATGAGCAAAATCCCTAGATAATGATAAGTACTCACGATACTGATATTGGCGAACACGCTCGAGAGAAAATTGAGATTTCCCTTCCGCAATCGCTTTCCGGGATCATCCTCTTCATCTACGCTTGCGCCCTGAACGAATGCTTCGATCAAAAGAGGTAATGCTGAAACTTCGGTAGGCTCTCCCTCTGGATAAGGGATGGGCGCGGGGCACGTCCCTGACCGGGATTGCACAGGAAGATATTTTGAGGGAGATTCTGGATAAGAGAATATTTGAACCTTCATGGAAAGAACGGTAGCACATGTAGCAGCAGAGGAGGTAAGGTTGGACAACAGCATCGAAGCGAGATCGGCGAGGATAGATTGTGCATTCTAAAAGAACTTGGGATCAGCTGCCTTGAAAAATACATATGGCGACACACTTACGAGAATGTATGCTACAATAAATGTCAGGAAGGATGGTTCTGATAGAGAAATCGCAACTTGGGCATTGTCCGACAAGTTTATGAGAGCTCGGAAGGCGTCATGAGCGGTAGCCTGGCATCGTAGTAAGTTCCCGTGAACCAGCGATACTTGGTTGACCAGACCAGTTGATCGCGACACAAGAGTTTCAAATCTCTGATAACATCATTGTCTTGTTTTCCTTGCAACCCGCCTCCTCGTAAGTCGGTGAAGAAGATGTCACGGTTCGGAGAATCTTTTGGTGTGTGCCCAAGGAGATTTGTTAGTGCAATTTGTCGAACCTGTGGATTTTTATCGCGCAAAAATGGAAACAGCTGAAGCAGTGTGAGATAAATATGTCTAGGTGGAATCACTTGTAATACATTACCTCTCGTAGTTGCTCTGCAGACATTATTTCCAAGTCGTCGCCTTGCGCAAATGGACTGCTCTCGAGCGTCTAATTAATTAGCGAACAATATGGGATTACGTAAGACACAGGTTGAGATGTGCATGCATGCTAAAGCAGCGACAAGAATGCCCTTCAACTACGACTACGACCTCAGCCTCAGCACAGGCGAAGCCCCCCGCGGTCTCAGCGTCGTCAGCTGCAACCCCTAGTTTGTGTCCTAGTGACCGACAGCGACTTGGCAGCCTTTGTCTTCGTCGCGGAGCTTTGTACAGTGGCCGCTCGAGGCCGCGGCTACGGACGAACGGAAAGGGACACGCCCGTGGCCCTCGCCCTCAAAACGTGTTGATTCCGTCAGAGCCGACGTAAAGGCTTCAGAATCCGACCGCTCCTCTGAAAGTGCCACCTACCACATGAACGCGCTATGGCTGGCTATAATATCACGCGCTCAGTCGAGGAGTTATTAGAGGCACATAGGTCTTCGCCGCCTTCATTCACAGTGCATCTTCACCCTGATCATTGGACCCTCAATAATGGCTCTAAATTCTTGTATAATAATCAAGTCGCGGTATGCTCTTACCTACATTTTGGAGTTTGTGTGCTCACTGGATAGTACAGTCTCTTCTTGATGATATCCGAGCGCAAAGGATACCAGCAGACTTCATTGAACTTTTTGATGCAGCCAAGCTCCCATTCTACAATGGTATGTATCTCAGTAATGCCATGGTGTTCCTAACTAAAATATTCTCGCAGGATGCATGATCGTGGAGCTACTGGACTATCGCCCACCAAAGGGGAAGGAGCCGGAAGTGACTACGCCTGAACCTACACGGGTTGTGCTGAATCCGACTCCTGAAACTCTCTGGGCGGACATATGCTTACTCAACCAGAAGTCGGGAAATACCTGGACGGACGAGGATGCACTGAATGTGGAAGCCCATATACTGGTGAGTTTCCATTAGTAATCCTCAATAAAATGGTATTGACACTATACAGCTGGCCACTGCTCCCCCATTGTGTCTAACGCCAGACCCGCACTTGACCCGCATGGCCAATAATGTGCTAAGAGTATCCGTACCAACGACGCCAGCGTCTCTGAAACGCAAAGCTGCGGCTATGGAACAAGAGGAAGAAGAAAGCGAAAAAGCAAGGCGGGCCAAGATTATGCAGTACATGAACCCACGTATCAATCGATCATCTGGGCCCAGGTAAGTTGGATAATTCCATTCATCAAGTGTGTCAGAAACTGAGTATATTATCAGCTATCGTATTTTGGATTTGCTCGAGCGGGTTGCGACGAGTAAACGTCAAGTGGCGGCTGTGGCAGAAGCGGCGGCAGCAGCAGGGCTCCCAACTATGGCAGTTCCCGGTGCTCCTGCTCACCCTGCGTCCGTACCCACACCGATTCCGAAGATGCCAACCATGACTCTCCCAGTGCAAGCGACCCCAGTACCACTGCCCTCGCCGACTCTACCGTCAACATCCGCCCGCAGCCCTACACCATCTACATCAACGCCAGTCCCTAGTACGCCGAGTAAACCGAACATGAAGCTCAGCAGTCAGTCTCCTGTTATGAGAACAAGACCACCGTCTACTGTGCCACCTACCGGATCGTCAGCAATACCACCACATATGCAACAGTACCAGATGAATCGAAATACACCCTCTCCGCCGACGAACATATCTCGGCCCCCGTCAACGGTGGCTCCAGCGCGTAGTCCTATACCCCCTCCGGCGCGACCGCCATCGACCTCTCAGCCCATACAACAGTCTTCTCCGGCGATGCGACCACAGTCTCAACAGTCCCAGCGGTCTCAAACCCGGGCTCAGCCTCCTCAATCGCAACAGGCACAGAAGCAGCCGCAAGTGCAACCGCCCGCTGTATCACACGTACCTACCCCCGTCATGCAGCCGACGCAACTACAAGCTCAGGCTCAAGCTCAAGCTCAGGCTCAGGCCCAGGCTCAAGCTCAGGCTCAGGCTCTGCAAGCGCATCTTCACCAAGCTCAGCTCCAACATCAACATCAACAGCAACAGCAGCAAGCGCATCAGCCTGGAACTGCACATCATAGCCAGCCTGGCCAAAATACCTTGCTTGTGCCGCATATTGCTCGAAAGGTACGGAAAATATTGTTTAAGATGCAATTGCTGCGCTAACGCTCTTGAAGACTCCTCAACAAGGGAACCCAGCCGCCGCGCAGCAGCATATGGTAACTCCCGCGCAGTATCAACAATATCTACAGGCAAGGCTCAACCAGGGCACGCCCAACCAGACTGCATCACCTGCTCCAACCTCTTTGAACCCAAACTCAAACCTGCAGCAAGGACAACAACGTAACAGCCCTCTGGTCAGGACACAACCGCTGGCCTCACGCTCCCCAATGCCTGCGAACGCCCAGACAACTCCTCAAATGATCCATCCTCAGCAGCAGACCTTCAGCTACGCCCTCCCGCAAAACCAGTACGCGCATCTTCGACATGCCCAAATGATGCATCCCCATGTCGCTGCTGGGGGCACTCAAGCTACTGGGCAGCAGGGCCAGTTTCAGGGAGTTCAAGGAAACCAGGATCAAAATCAGGCGCACCAGAATATGGCACCACAGATGATGTCTCCCTATCCGATTTTCAACGTCAACTACGGGCAGATGAGTATGAATGTGCCCATGCAAACGGGGAGGGTCCAACCAGGCTATCAGTGGCCTATGGGGATGGGGAGAGGGATGCCGGTTGGGAACATGGCCGGTCACCAGATGCAGTTGAATGCTGGGAAACCTGCCCAGCCGGCACCGTGACGAGGGCATCAAGTTGTATTGTTATGTATCTATCACTACCCTAAGCTGCTTCGTAATCTGCTGTAATTATCGTACTCCTTCGTCGACAATGCTATCTGTATTTCGCTCGCTTTAGCTGAACATTATGTATATGACCCCTTGCGAATGCTTATTGTTATTGTCTAAATGAACAACGTGGATGAGCACATGACTTCTGTACCTGATGGGCGTTCCTAAGATCGCCATGGGCAGATCTGTACGAGAGATAACGATGAGGAGGTGGCGAGGAAGCGTATCGAGTAGTCAATCTCAGTAGAGTTATCCCCCAATTACCCTTTCAGGCTGGGTAGAAGCCCGCGAAGCCTGTACGCCCACACACGACTACACAACACGAGGCACACTGGATCTGACGAGTCTTTGGGGGAACGGGACTTGTCTCTGCATGTCTGTATACTATACACAGTGCGGGGCCAGAGTACGAATTGACTAGACGCACTGCAGAGCACTGGTGTAGAACTAATTGGCGTTAATCAAGCCCTTCCTGCGGGTTGGCATCAGAATCGAACAGAATCGAACGCCCACGGTGCACAGTTGGTGCACAGACAGAACGGTGATTCGTGCCGAAACGTGCAAAAAAAAAGTGATGGTATTTCTAGACCCCGGGACACTGTGAGAATGTGGCTGCTCGCGTGGTAAGAGAGCGGTGGAATACGTACCGAGAAAAGCACCCATGTCATCAATGACCCGACGCCCGCTGCCTAAACGCGTGGTCTGCATGCATGTTATCGAAAACAAAACAAAACAAATGCGAAATATGGTATTGCAAAAAAAAAAGAACTTGAGAGAGAGGGGGGGAAAAGCTGCGATGAGCCCAGTAGACAACATTATGAAGATCGTACCAGACAGTGTCGAATAAAACTATTAACAGCGTGCAATGCATGGAAACCTCGTGACCACCCTATGATACAAAATTGCAAGAACAAGCATAGCACTCAGCAAAGAACGAAGACATATCAGCGCTGAAGAAGTCAGAGACATACGGCAGACGGCGCGTTGGACCGGGGTCCACTCGGCCAGAACAAGAAATCATATCTCTTCATCCCCTCCTTCCATCTCCTCTGCTTTGCGAGTCATTAGAACCATCGTCACTGCCATCGTCTCCGCTAGAGAGACCATCATGACGAGATGACTGACCACCTTGCTTCGAATGTGAGCGCGAACGACCCGGCTCGCGTGTTCGCTTTTTCATCTAAATACAATCAAGATTTGAGTTAGACTCGCCAGCGATCGGGATTGAAGGCGCACCAGCTTAGCATAGACGAGACCACATGCGTTACACAGTGTTCGAGGGCCTTGTAGTCAGGGTTGGTGAACGGTGAGAGCTAGGATGCCACGTGTATTAACATACCCATGGGACCTCTACGCCATTCGGGGGTCGAGGTTGCGTTGCACCCCAAACATGTCTGACCGCCTTCCGGTGGTGGCGCTGCCGTTTTCTAGCACGTACACATGTTTCAGCGATCCGCAGTATACAGGCCAATCCGAATCTGAAGCTCACCTGACGCGCCTTTCCTCCACTACCATCCCCCTCTTCCGCCGGGCGCTCGTCGTGTGAGGGTGTTCGAGGCACATCAGCAGCCGCACGTTTTACAGCAGAGTCTAAAGCCTGTGCACCGTACGTGGCGGCCTGCAACATACGTTCTATACTTTCAGCCTGTAGTGCATGTCGACCCTGCCCAGCGTCCGTGCCCATCGTGTTTGTGGTATCTAATATGACACGATATGAGTCAATGAGCTAGGGCAAGAGTAATATAAGTGAGGTGGCTATCTGACGCAGGGGTATGAAATACCTTCATAAAATCTAGCCCCAACGGTGCGGATGGTAAAGCAGGTACTGGTGGAGGTACTGGAATCTCGTCTTCTCTCGTCTTGCGCCCTTTGGGTTGATGCGGCGCTTCAACTTGTCGTGAGGTTTGCTCGTCTTTCCGTCGATTATCCAACTTCTGGCTTCCGGTAGGGGGGCCTTTGGGTTCCCCTGACGATTGCGACTGGATTTCGGGCCTACTGTCTGATGGAAATGACTGAGCCTCTTGTATTGGAGGGTGTGGTTGAGAAAACGGTGATGGAAATTGAGACCAGTTTTCGGAGCTCCATTGAGGGGTATTCTGTGAGGGGGTAACACCATACGCAGGTCCTGAATAGCCTGGTGGGGGAGGATAACCGTTAGTTGGTGTAGGATAATGCTGTGAATGTGGAGGTGGTTGCGCTGGTGCTCCGTTACGGACAGGTCGAGGAGGCGATGCATATTGCGTAGTATCATATTGCGAATATTGAGAATAAGCATAAGAGGTGGGCACCTCCTGAGCAGACTGGTACATAAACCGGTTGTCTGAGCTCATTGTAGGAGGGGGATTATGCAGATTATGAGGCTGTTGTCGGTGAACAAGGTCGTTATTGCCGCGAGGTTGAGCCGGATGTATTAGCGCTTGGTCAAGGGCTGTTGTGTAAGAGGTCGCACGGGGTTCTGGTGCCGTCCTTGAGGCTGTAGACTGCGTAGCTGGGTTGTGGGTCGCCCCAGATAACTGTGAGCGATCGTGAAAAGACATGAGAGGAAGGAGAAAAAATGGTCTAAAAAAGCAGAGGGCAAGAGATGAGGGGAGGCGGCATCGTGCATGAGGTGGTGGTCAAGGAAAGGAATGCAGCGTGCTCTGATGAAACGCATGGCTGGCTAGTGGATGTTGCTAGCGTCCTCGCACGAGCTCAAAACGTCAACGGAATATTTCCCGAGTTTTTCCAAGCAACAACGGACAGATCTGCAGATCTGGAGGAGACAGGCTCATCGAGATTTCTGAGCGCGGAAGTGGCACTTACAAGTTTCCAGCTTGTCCCTTTCGACCTGGTTCAGCCCCGCATATATTCAGCTACAGCAGTGCTGAGGGAATAAACGGAAAGCCCACAGCTGCTGGTCGTGGATTGCGCTGACAAAAAAACAACGGTATTTTCTTGGATCTAGAACGTGGCTTTGGCCTCCTAACGAAACTCCTATTTGGACGCTGTAGATTAGTCTGCGTGTCTTGCCCTGCAAGCGACGTCTGATTACGATGCTGCAGCCTTTAAAGACAACCTTCCTACTTCTTCACCGCCCTCGACGATACTCGTCGATATAACCGTTGACTTACACGTTTCAGTGGAAATAGTCTGACATACCGTTGAGCCTCAATTTGGAAGCGGAGCGAGCTTTGATATGTCACGTGACAGTTACCATACAAGTCCTCCGTTCAACACCCCAGGAGGGCAATAATGAACGAACGCTGCATGATTTTCGGAGGCTTCTCATGACGCAAAACAACATATGACATGGGAACGTGGACGTTTCAAAAAGTCATAAAAGTACACGGTTGATCCTCATCTTTCCTTCGTAACGCAACTCACAGCCCGAGACTACAGATACTTCAGGAACCACTCGACGGTAGCCTTGAAGGAGCCTTCCCGACCGGCCTTGATCTTGGGATCGCTCTAAACACAGTTCACTCTCACGGCGCTGCGGTCAGATCACCAAGACTACATACCAAGTCACCACGGACAGCGAAACCATGGGTGCAGCCTTCCCAGTACAGCCTCTTGTAACCCGGCGTGAATTTGCCCTCACCCAGGACCTCGTCTGCAGCCTTCTGCGACTCCGCAGGGAAGATGCTGTCGAACTCGCAGCTGTTGATCAGGAGAGGCGCCTTGGCTTCCGCGAGATATTTCTAAGGGTCGAGCGTTTCAACGGTGGTCCGAACATCCGCACTCTTATCAAGATAAAAACATACCTCGGGATCAGCTGGGACCGTCAACAATGACGGATGTGATACGACCACGGCAGTCACCTCGTTCTCGAACGCCAGGTTGAACGCCGTCCGTGCACCGTAGCAGTATCCTGTCGCACCAATCTTGGTGATACCGTCGGCCTTGAGGGCTGCGACAACCTTGCGAACCTGGGGCTCCGTGTAATCGGGGCCGTTCCTGGTGAACCATTCGCCAAGGTTAAAGTTGGAACCCGGGTCCAAGGCATCCGGAGGTGCGGCGTCGTGGAAGATATCAGGCACAACTACCTTGAAGCCGTTGCGGGCGAAGTCATCAGCCTGAAGCTATTCGGCATTGAGGCGAAAGATGAGTACAATATCACGTTTGAAAGGAGCTACGACGGACCTTGTGATTGACTAGCTGGATACCGAATACATCGGGGATGTACAGGATAACCTTATCCGTAGGGTACTCGACACTGGGAGTCGCGATGTAGCAGTCGACACCTCCGATCTGCTCGACTTTGCCTGCAATGGACTAGTATTGGTAACGTTCTATACCTCTTATTTGCGTACATACCTTCGGGAGTACCTTCGTGGCGAACGCCTATCGATAGCACGGCGGCTGAACACAACGAGCTCTTATGACTACCATCAAGACGCACCAGAGATGCAGTGCTCGCAGAAACTCATACTGTGCACAAAGTCTGGTTGAATATGATAGGAAATACGGGGTGTTCTGGGTGTAAGGCTATCCGGGGCGAGATCCACAGATATATAGAGGCGTTGAGGAATCACGGAAGAGATAATGACGAATGGTCATTCTGCCTTTACTAGTCTATGCTTATCGCGATCAATCAGGTGGGCACGGTCGCGGGAAACAGTCGTTCACTCACTTGCTCCACTCACACGCAAGCCGGAAACCGTGTCTCTTTCTAACAAAAATCAAGTTTTGTTCCTGCAGTGTTCCTACTGTTCCTATCCGCGAAAGATAGAGAGTGAATACTCTCGCAAAGCGCCATCCAAATCGGTTGAACACGTCAACCGGACGAGGTCAATTTCTAAGCAATCTGAAACATCACGTGGAAGACGCGTCGGGCGATGATCATGGGCATACGACCTCCACTCAGAACGCTCGCGATTCTTCAAGCTTCTCAGGCTTCGCAACTGGCTGGCTGGTTGGGGTTTTTGAAAAGATTTCCGAAGTATTTGTTCGCCTTTATCATCGTGACCAGAATTAATCATACATCCAGAGCTTACACTGTCAATATCGCAAAAAGCGGCGTCAGCAGAAATACGACGAAGTTGAAGACAATGAGCACTTACCGATACACATATGCATAATTTATCGACCAAGGAGACTACACCAATTACTATCATTTTCCGGCAAGACCACCCCCAGGAACAACCCTTCGCCTCTTGTTATTTCTTCTAATCTCAATCATGTCTGATTCGATGTCGGCGTCCTTGACGTCTAATGGCCCTTGTCCAGGTTTCCCCAGCGCAGCACCCAATGCTTGAGCCTCCTTCCCTCCACCCTTGGCTCGCCTACGATTCCCAGGTCCATTTCCGCCTCCATTACTACTAGCATGGGTGGACGTCAGCGGTAAAGGGAAGGGCGAAGGGAGCTCATCCACAGATAGCGAATGCGGGTTGAGGAAAGGTCCTGAAGTGATGGGTCCAGCAGCAGCGGATGATGCTCCTCCGTTGCCAGGTGTCCCGTTGAGTGGCGTGGGTGGAGGGGACGTCCCACCCAGCTTGTTGCGGAGCTTGCGAGTGATATGCGGGCGAGACTGTGAGTCGAGAGAAGCATCTAAAGAATGATTAGAGGCGCTCTATGCTGTGTGTATGTCTGTCGTGCTTACCACCAACAGCGCCCTCGCCTTCTTTCTCTTCCCTGGCTCTCTTACGACGTTCCTCGATACCCTCCATCAACCGTTCCCTAATCTTGTCACGGCCTTTCTTCCATTCATCTTCCACGCGTTCTTGCTCCTCTTGATATGCGGTCTGTATGCAATCGAGGGCATTCTTCTCTTCTAGTCCTAGCGACGCGAGCAGTGCAGAGCGCTCGATGGAAAGAGGGTACAATCGTAGCTGGTATGCTGGCACTGTTTCAGGTCGAGTGGCAAGTTGTAGTGAAAGCCCAGTCAAATCAGATATAGTGTCGTTATAGTATCTGGCGGAATTATAATGTCCGCTGGGAAGAGGGGTCAGTCTCGTCTTGCTTAAAGCAAATTGCGAGAAACATACATTTCCCGTCGGTCATTCATCTCTTTACTAAGCTTTCCAGCAATCTCCTTTCTCTTTCTGTTCTTTGGATCTTCAAATGGTGTACCTAATGAACAATATAGTCGTTAGCAGCCTTCTCGACCTGCATGACTTGGACAGGGCATTCACCTCGACTGGGTCCGGCGTTCATACTGTTTGCATGGTAAGCAGAGGTATTGGCATCTGGAACGTCGGATGTGCCGTTAGGTCCTCTGGGTTTATGGGTCGAAGAGTATGGCAGGGCAAACATTCCGGGCTGTGGGGGCATAGCGGTGGTGTAGAATTGTCCCGAGTTTCGCAGGCTGAGGTCGAGTGAGCAGCTAAAGAGCGCTCATGAGCGCTTGTATCCACGTGGCTAGCTGTCACAGTCAATAAATCTCGATTTGCGGGTAGGAGTCATTTCAAAAGTCAGGTTCATCTTGACTCCCACTTTCCTCAACGTTTTCCTCTTTCTAACTGCATAAAATAATGTCCGAGTCCAAAGGTCGTGTTCTCCTTGCCTACTCTGGGGGTCTTGGTGAGTTTTCGCCTGTCAAGTTCGGTATCACACCACTAAATCTTTAGCAGATACATCTTGTATCCTCGCATGGCTCATTGAGGAGGGCTACGAAGTCTATGCGTTCATGGCTGATGTTGGCCAGGAAGAGGTACATAAAATATAGATAATGCTGCTCAATAGATGTTAACACAAGTCCACCACAGGATTTCGAAGCTGCTCGTGTAAAGGCACTCAAAGTTGGAGCCAAAAAGTTCTTCCTCGAGGTCCGCAATCGATAATCATGCTCCGCGGTCGAATGCTCAATGCGTGTTGTAGGATTTGAAACGCGAGTTCGTAACAGAGCTCATTTACCCTGCCGTCCAAGCAAACTGTATCTACGAGGTGCGTCTTCAGATGATCAGCTCACTGTCCGCAATATCTGACTCTAGTATTAGAACGTCTATCTCCTTGGAACTTCGCTGGCTCGCCCGGTTATCGCTCGTGGCATGATGGCTATTGCTGATCGGGAAGGTTGCGAGTAAGTGCATTTGCTTTATCTCTCGCCTTGCACAGGCATCTTATAATTTCCGGCTAGCTTCGTTTCCCATGGATGTACGGGTAAGGGCAACGACCAGGTCCGATTTGAACTCGCTTTCTACGGATTGAAGCCCGACATCAAGGTCATTGCGCCATGGCGGATCCCTGGTATGTTCCTTCCTATCGCAGTTCCACGCTAGTGGATCGACCCCTGAATCGACTTCAGCCTTCTACCACCGTTTCGCCGGCCGCCAAGCCCTCCTTGCTTTTGCTGCAGAGAAGAACATTCCTGTACAGCAGACCGCTGCTAAGCCTTGGTCGACAGATGAGAACCTTTTCCACATTTCCTACGAAGCCGGAATTCTTGAGGACCCGAATATCACGCCACCAACTGACATGTGGAAGCTAACCACGGCGCCCGAGGATGCGCCCAATACTCCCGAGCGCATTTCCATCGAGTTCAAGGCAGGCCTCCCGGTCAAAGTCACGGCTGGAGACAAGACCTACACCGATCCTGTGGACGTCTTCTTGGCTCTCAATGCTCTTGCTCGCAAACACGGTATTGGCCGTATCGATATCGTAGAGAACCGTTTCATTGGTGTCAAATCTCGTGGATGCTACGAGTCTCCCGCCGCCACAATTCTCCGTGTTGCTCACATGGACATCGAGGGTTTGACCCTTGATAGGAATGTCCGTGCGCTCCGCGACCAATTCGTCACCGTCGAGCTGAGCAAGATCCTTTACAACGGCCACTGGTTCACGCCTGAACGGGAGTTCGTCGTGAGCTCTATCCCTGCGAGCCAGCGGACCGTAAACGGCGTGGTCAGGCTAAAGTTGTACAAAGGCAACGTTGTAGTTGAGGGTCGGTTTTCCGACGAGGTATGTCGATCGTCGCGTCATGCCGTTGCTTTGCGTCTTATTCTTGTCCTCTTGTGTAGGGTTTGTACGATGCAAAGGAATCGTCTATGGACGAGCTTGGTGGCTTCGAGCCGACCGACACTACTGGATTCATTCAAATTGAGTCTATCCGGATCAAAAAGTGAGCCCCCTCCGATTGTTACATGTGATGTCCATTGCTGATTTTCGTAATAGGTGGGCGCAGGCCAACATCCAAAAGGGACAAACTGGAATTGAGCCCAAGGATGTCTATGGCGTCCGTGTATAATAGAATGATGTGGCATCGCTTTGTTGGAATGTGTTTGAACTCCTGCTTTCTCGTTGTAATCTAGGCTGTTTGTCTACCATGTTATGTAGTACCTTGGCTCACGTGCAATGGTCCAACTAGTGAGACTATTCTAATTAGAGGACCAAAAGTTCACCACGCCGTGTCCCTAGTATGATTCTACCTGTAACTTCAGAGAACGCACAATGTGTGAGGTCATCTATGGGAGTGGGATGTTGGCGAACGTCCAAGCTACTCTTGAATGAACTCACCACGCAGGTCATAGCAATTTTGGACTTCATGCAGGCATTTGCCGTGGATAATCCCTTCGCCCGTATCCAGAGAAGAGCTGTCGGCGGAACTCATGTTTTCCGGCGAGACTCCCGTCTTGAAACCAAATACAGCCCTTCCTACGCTTCCTCTGTTTCGTTCCACCCAGACACCACGTTTCCCTTGGGTACCCAACACACAGGCGGAGACGAACCCTCGTGAGCCTGGCGAGAACCCACTCCGAGGCGTTGGAGTGTCCCTGCCTAGCACCGAAGCAGCAGGGGCAAGTTGTGCCATATGGTGGGCAGCCACAAGTGTGACATTCATATCCAAAATATCGACATCGACGGATGGTCTTGTACGTGCAGGTTCAGAATATGGAATGCGAGTTTCAACTCGGTAATTGAAGAGTCCACGAAGGACGTCATATGCTAGGAGTGAGATGGTAATCGTCGCGGTGCCATCCGCGGAATGGTGTAAGGTAGGTTCAGAAAATGACACCCCACGAAAAGTGGTTTCAGGAATCGTGTGCCGCAGAGCATGAGCTTCCCGCCGACCACAATTGATCAGAGGTCCTTTGGAGTCGCCTGCAAGGAATGGTGGAAGACTCTCGGAGAGAAATGGTAGTGCGTAAACCTCGACAGACCTGGTTTTCATGCATAAAACGTGTTGAGAGGTCAGGAACTTCATTCCGATGATTCCATTCCACTGAATAGGTAGAGATAAGGCCCGGAAACAAGGTAGATGCTGTAAACGCGGTTGAGAGCTCACCATCTCTTCGCCATCCTCCTGAAAACTAACAGTCCAATAAGAACGCGTACCCCAATGCAAGAAGCAGATAGATAATGAATGAGCGAAGACGATTATCTGCGAAGAAGGCTCGATAGCCCAGACTTTGTGCGCGGCAGACGGTGTAGGGAATATTGCCAAAGACGCTGTTCGAATCTTTCCTGGGACCAAGGAGAGTCGTATGATGGTTGTTAAGGTTTGACTAACGAATAATAGGGATAATATTCAATAGTCAGTGCCCACTCAGACAAACTACTGCTTACCTTGTAACAGCAAGTGTAATTGAACCGTCCGCAACAGACGCTACAGAAGCTGTGCACGATGCCGGCCCTTGAATTTGATACCTCAGCTCCCTTTTTACAGGTGTACAGGAACCGTGGTCCCAGTGAAATCCGATGTCATAGCCGCATGATAGAGTTTGTGGTGCCAAATCCCACAGTTCCACTTGGCCTTCCTGGTATACAGCTAGCAGCCAGCGATTGAGTAGAACATCTATAGATAGTATCGCGCCTGGATCTATCCTGCTGGACATCAAGGGGTAATCAAAGTTGTAGGTAGGAATCCGTGAGAGGCTGCGTGGTTTACTTCGAGGGAGTAGCCAGGTGTTTTCAGTTCGGTTGATAGCGAGTACGAGAGTTTCGATGTCGGAAGTTCTCGTATCACTTTCAAAACCATTGCAAGAGAGACGGCCCAGTGGATAAGGCGTCGGTAGTTCGTAGGTTTGTCTGTGATAGAAAGCTATCCATAGCGCCCTATCCTTGGCCAATCCGCTGGCACGTCTGCAACTCTGATCAAAGGATTGGGTCAGTACCACGGAAGGCAGAAATCTCGATATGTCGCTCTAGAACAGGTACATATGAAACCAAGTAGGACAGCGCTATATGCGATTTTTCTCAGTCTAGTACATCGTCCTGTCCAATGCCAGAATATCCAGCAATGGATAGGACGATAGCTGAACCCAAGCTATAGGCTAAACAAAATTCAAACAATTCATAGATACGGCAAGAACTTACCTTGGCGAAGTGAATAACGTCAACCGGGTCCAGAAAGAACGTGACGAGGAGGAGAATCTCATCGGGCACGTCCAGCAGTGATAGAGGTGGATCTCTGAGCATGGAGGACGGTTGACTATTTGTATTCAGAAAAAGTTCCCCTTGAAATCTGTCAAAATATATCAACTTAGTATGTTGTACCTGCCAATGCAATTAGAAAGACTTGATATTGAGCACTAGGAGATGGTGGTCGACGACGACCGGCGCGAGCGACATTGCTTTAACGCCCATCTGTTGCATTCGATGGTCGCGTGGCAGCCACATGGCGGGGCATGGATGAAGCGCCAATGCCGACCCCCGAATTTCTCAGCAATTCCTCCGGGCAAGCTCACTCTCTCTCCACACCACCATGTTCCGAACTGCTTTCCGTGCATCTGTGAGTATCGCAGTACGAGGACAAGCATTTCTATTATTCATTATGCCCGAATTGTACAGTTCTCTCCTCTCCGGGCTGCGCCGACGTTTGCACCCCGCACGTTTGCGGTCGCGCGGCGGTTCATTACACAGGATGCCCGCGACAAAATCCAACAAGCTGTCACTTCTACACCAGTGGTCCTTTTCATGAAGGGAACCCCCCAAAAACCTGAATGCGGGTTCTCCCGCGCAGCCGTGCAAGTTCTCGAGATGCACGGCGTCCCATCAGAGAAACTTAAGACTTTCAACGTACTGGAGGACACTGAATTGAGGAGCAGTATCAAAGAGTTCTCGTAAGTTCCATTTCTCTGTACTTAACCATATGTCTTACTCGAGATAGTGAATGGCCAACAATCCCCCAAATCTATGTCAATGGGGAGTTTGTCGGAGGTTGTGATATTCTCTTAAGTAGTAAGTATCGCACGTGCTTAAACTAGGGCGGAACGCTGATGAAACTCTTCAAGTGCATCAATCTGGAGAACTTGAGCAGCTCTTCGAAAACAGCGGTGTTACTGTCGCTGTACAGCCCCCAACGGCACAGGAGCAGATATAATCATTCACGGACATCTATACTTTGACTAGTTCAACCTATGTATAATATGCATTGACGAGGAATATACTGTACTGACAGATGTTCACCTATCCTATGACTTTGGAGCGTCTGGAGCGTACTCAATAACACCTTCACCGTCTGTCCACCCTCGCTTCACCGTCTCGCCTTTCGCTCGCATCAAGTCCTCCACCGTCTTTAACTTTCCGTCCTCAGTGCTTTCCTTGAACCATCCTAGGTGATCTGCGATCAAATGTCTGAAATACCATCATAAGTGTCAGCTGAAAGAGACTATGTGCCCCCAGGTCACGCACGCGATACGTGTCCCAATAACATCAATGACCGGCAGCAGCGAATATCACTCACCGGTTCTCACACCCTGGACATTGCACAAGAACGATACCCTTCTGATAGCTCCGCTTGGTAAATTCGTGAGTAGACCGCACCCCACAATCCGGCACGGTGCATGTAAAAGTCAGAGACAGGCGAGGTTCGTGGGACTGAGATGTGACTTCCGAACTCGGTTGTGTGGCAGGAGGCGAAATGGACCCAGAGTTAGAAGGCGAATGACCATCTTGTGCAGTTCTTCTGCGCACGGAGGATGCGAACGTTCTATGGTGAGTGCTCAGGACAGACAGGGACTGTGTATGACGGCCCTTTTGGATCCGTAACAGGACCTGCGGTATTCGTATAGACTGTACAGCCCGCGCAAGAAACATATTGGCACAGAACGATTGGACTGGCAACATTTCGTCAAGATGAGACCGAAGATGAAGCAGACGTAAGGGCGGACAGAGATATTCGGAAATCGGCCGAAAATTCGAGAGAAAATCAGTAAATAGTTCAATGTGAAAGAGCGCCCATGGTACCCGTCGCCCGATCGAGACACGTGGCTGCCAGCGGAGTTGCGGCGATATCAGCCGCGGACTTCAACTGTGAAAGACCGTCTTCCCCCAACTAACCTGAGCCAACCAGGTGAACTTCAGCTGGAACCGGGACTCGAACGCAAGTACGATACAACTTTTAGGCACACAGTACTAGAGATATGAAGGCAAAATGGTGTGCGATGTATTTCGCTCCCAGTATAGGTGCTCACAGTTCCAGACACTGGTTTGGTGCTTTACGCAGCCCACTACTGCATTCTGGCAGTACACCGGCGGCGGGTACCCAAACCGGTGTGTGTAGTCACTGCGCTATATCATGATTCTGTCACCACAAACTCTATCATCTTCTTATTGTGCAACCAGTTACCTTACCGCCTTTACGAAACTATCATTTCCACTCCTCATGTTGATCACGCATGCTAGTAGCAGGGCAGCTGAGTAAGCTCTCGAGCTCTCACCGAGAGTCCGACTTGGTAAGCCCCCTCTTCACTAGCCCAGTATCACTACTCAGGAGCATCGCTTCTTCAGCTTATGTCGTAATATATGATATACATGCTCACCCGGCATAGCGGTAAAGCTTTTTGAACAGTTGGCGTCGTCCCACAGGCCCATCATCATGATCACAGTGGTTCCAATGTCGAAAAAAATATTATCCCAAAGCATTATCCCACGGAAGCAGCATCTGACCAGTCGTATCATAGCGCTGATGCTTTGACCCTTTCTTGCGTTCTATCTAGGAGCGCCAAGGCCTTGAACGATTTGTTATTTCCAACCCGGCGGAACTTCCAGGATTCGATGCATGATATTCGAACTCATCGAGAGCGTTCTGATATTGCAAAAATCTAGGCATTGTAAATCCATCAGAAAACCGGCTGTTGAAAACCAACCAACTGACCGAGTTAATTTTTGAGTATCCAGGCGTACATCTGCAACTCAGTAGCTTAGTATGGTCGGGGCATCAACCAATATCTGGGTATGCTGCCCTTGATGGGCTCATCTCGAACCAACGTCACGGGAAGCTTGTAGAAGCATCGAATGCACGCTGCGGACAACTTTGAATTTGTAGATGGCAGGGATTCTACCGAACACCAGTCTCACGACGAGGCGATACACGATGCAACCTAGAAGCACTGGTGACAGATCAGGACCGAGCTTCCATTACCCTTGGCAAAATCCATAATTCGGTACGATAGACAACAACACTATGTAATACTAATACGTGGGGACGGGTCATTCCATTAAGTTTTGCTACAGTGTCAAAAACGTACGCAAAAAAGGGGGGAATGTCCTACTACTACTCAAAGCACTCAGCAAGGGTACAACCAGAACGAATATGTTACAGGGAGCGTGTGCGATCGAAAGCGATACAGGCAGGCTAGAATTTCACGTCGGTCTATAATTGATTTCGTCGAAGAATCCACTTTCTTGCATGAAACTGGTCCACCTCTCTCCCAAACGAGAATCGCGCGACGCTAGACCGAGGTTCACGAGCTCAGCTGGTGGTGGATAGGGGCCTTGTCCGCCAGGATGGGTGGGGTGAGATGGCTGTCCAGCCAAATTGGGTGGTGCGTGGTGTCGCATGTAGCTTTCTGTATTTGGAGGATACTGGGAAATGCCATATTCGGCGTACTGCTGCTGCTGTTGCTGCATCATATACGGCTGTGATTGCTGCGGCTGTTGAAGCTGCTGCTGCGGTTGATTATGCGGTGGAGGCCACTGTCCGTATCCCACTTGTCCAGATGTGGGGGACGGAGAGTAACCGGTCGACAGATAGTAATCTTGGGATCGCTGCGGAGAATATGATACATTGCTGTATCCCTGCACACGTGTATTTCCATCCTGCGACTGTGGCCAATTACTGCCAGAGCCCGATGGACCTGCCACCTGCTGCATGTGGGGAAGAGTTGGTAAAGTCGGAGGTGGATTGATCGAAGGTTGCGACATCGGGTCGTATAGGGGTCGCGAAACGGATTGGGCAGGTTGGGGTTCCATCCTTGTGTCCAACACCGGCGAAGGCGAGGGTCTTTTCGATTCGACCAGCCTCGTCTTACCAGCAAATATCTCCAATTCATCCGCATCGTCCTCAATCTTGATGTTCCACAAAGCGCCGTCCTGCGCCGGGTCATTTGTAGCTGCCGCGAGCGCGTGATGCGCCTTCTCGCTCAGTCTCGTCAAGATCGGCTGATTGAACGCCGTTCAGTAAGTTTTTCAAAGGTCCGATCAAATACCGGACAGAGCTCACCAGAGCTCTCGCCGCGCGGCGGCTGTGCAATGCCGCCTTGGAGAATAGATCGTGAGCAACATCAAGTTGGGTGATCGCGGAAGAAGCTAGAGGCGAGCGCGGGCCTCTTGTCACGACGGTCCCAAAGACGACCTATGACTAATGTCAACATCGGGCGGGCAAGACAAATAATGATAAGAAAACGTACAGCCGCTGAAAAGGCATAGGTCCATATCTGCCAGAACCTTGCGCAAAAGCTGGGATAGAGATGGAACTGATCCTTGATGGTTCTAAGTATAGTTACCGAAGCGCGATAGGCTGCTAGGAAAGACGGCGCGTATTGACTACGCAGAGGGTTTTCAGGACAGTCGATGATGGCTTGCGCGAAAAAGCTCCGATGGATCCATAAAAGGACTACATAATGGTCAGGGGGGAGATGTCAGAGAGATATCTGACGCATAGATACTTACCAACTTCGCGACAATGCGATAAAACCATACGCTCCATGGATGTAGAAAGGAGGACCGGCTCGTCTTCAGTGGCTGGGTTCTTGAGATCTTCGAGGATCTCCACCACTTCTTTTGGAACGGGAAACTCACGAACCTTCCGGTCGAGTTCCATGATTGTCGCGTACGAGGGCGGTTCGGCTGCAAGCGCGCGAGCCGCAACCTCTGCTACACATTGCAGAGCGAAACGACATCCCCAAGTCTGGACTGTGATAGGGAGAGAAGTGAGGATAAGTAAGGGGGAGGGGAACGACCCACGGCAGAATTACGCTTACATTCGGCATCTGGGTCAGGATCCTCCTCGACTTTTGAGTCGATGCTGGACGGAAATTTACAATCTATGAAGGCACGAGTGAACGACGGCGGACGGCCAGTAGTGAGACTCTATGGAAATGAGATAATCGTGAGATCATTCTACGGCGTATGCCAAAATGAACAAACCTGCCAGGCATCTCCAATGAATAAGTCCCAGAAGAGTAGCCGGCGTCTGTTAACAAGACAAGGAGATAGTCCCCATCGAGCACTGTCTCTATCTGCGCTCGGTTTGTCAGATTAAATGTGTTCATTACGTCTTGTACTCGACGTAAAACTCACGTAAACCGATCTAGAACCCCAGAAGATGAGTTAGGCGCTTCGGTGCTCACGAGCCGAATTAAACGTACGCTTTGGGCCAGTTGGGCTGACAACGCCAACAGGGACCAGGTTGTCTCCATAGTCGTTTCGCTCCCTCGCAGTTCCTTCCCCGCCATCGCCGTATAGATACTTAGTAGTCGAAGGGCCTGAATGGCGACAACGGACGGTTTCTCCAGTACAGGCTGCAGGCAAAGTGCGGCCCTTGCTATATGATGGAAATGCTCCCCTTCGGCACTGTAAGGTTCCTGGCTCATGTCCAACAACGAACCTACAGCGAACACAAGGAATATGAGGGCGAGGTCATGGGGTCCAGAAAAATCCTGAGACGAGGGTGTGTCCGCAGAGACCGGTCGTTTATAGATGATGGGTAGCATTTCGACCATTAATTGGTGTCTAGTAATGCCTCGGAATAGCCAAGCTGCGTTTTGCAGATACATTTCACACAGATGTGTTGCTCTGGCCCAAGCAGGCAGGTATTGCTCGATTAAGTCTTGCACTTCGCTTGGAGAGCCAATAGGGGTGAATGGGAAGGAGGCTGAGAAACGGGTAAGTTCGCCAGTGATTGGTGGAGACATAGAGTCACGTCCAGAGCCTGGAGAAGCCGTGCCTACAGGTGGCGAGGAGGGCGGAGTGTCGAGTTCCGTCTACAGAGGAGAAATGTTAATATAGGACCGACGAGGATACTTGAAGTCCACACTCGCGTATAATAGATACTGTAAGATACAACATTGTTAATGAATGGTTTGCGGGCTGGTATTTCACGTACTTCAGCTCCACCGGTTGGCCCAAAGAATCGAGATACGCCGTGCTCCGACACTGACAGGGTTCCGAACGTGTCTATAACATCGACCGGTCGGGCTGGTGTCACTTCTGTCGTACATTCTTCCTCTTCTTGTTCGGCGTTTGTAGTCAAGAGTTCATCGCGAAGTAGGGGATGAGTCTCGTTGGAGCATCTAGCTTGAAGGATGGCCAAAGCATCTTCGAGTTGTCTAATGCGTTCGTTCATCTTGGCTATCCGCTTATGTAGGTGTTCGGTTGCAGCCAGAACGAAACTTGACGAAAATCTGCGTCAGGCCACTCGCCACGGGGAAAACAATAGAGCTTACCGAGTCCCTTGGCCAGTCGCCAGACTACCTGCTGAGCTTCAGCACTACATCCTAAGTTGATGGTAGAATATATTACGAACCATTTGGACATAGAGCAGCACAACCTCGGCGCTGTACTCAAATCAGCACTCTATAGTACCCAAGATCATTTGCACCGCACACCTGACAGGATTTGCACGGTATAGATTTATCACATCGAATCTGCTCTGATAGGTCAATTGCTTGCTTGAAGGAAAGAAGTCGGGGTAGATATGCATCACCTTGAGTCTATAAGAGCCAAGGACGGAGGCGTTAACGGCATAATGGCAGAAAAAGGTCGTGCGGTTGATCGCACCTACGGCACTCTGCGCACGAGATTTCCCCTCTGCTTCGCTTCAACTCAATCTCTCGCGAGTGGGTGCTATCGAGCTTGTCTTCGTCGTTGTCCTTTTTCGACGGCCGGCGCATCCTGGACGACGAGGCTGATTTTGAAAGATCGGCAGGCATGGATGAATGGAAAGACAGAAAGAAAGGTGGTAGCTACCAGAAGGGGGCATAGGATGTGTTCAAGTTCTTCTTATTTTAGTGTGGACCGGGCTGCTGCGGTGCTCGTTTATCAGACTACAGCGATCAATTTGAGCGGATGGGACAATCTGCCCTTGAAAGGGGTCAAAGGATCTTTGTTGCAGCTCCCCATCTTAGATTTCCCGTACAGGCGCGCAAGCCACCGGTCCCGAACTCACACATCCCCCTCGACGTTCATGCTCGAACGGCGGGTGCCTGCCACAAAAATAGCCCTCAAAATACCCTCGACAGAGCCCTGCAACACACCGAAAAGACGACAGTCTCGTACCGCCCCCTGACTCACCCTCACTGACTTCTCACCAGGCTGAATTGTTCTTGCCACAGCTCTCGGACTTTGCCATAACCACATGTATTCCTCAGACACGAGAAGATCAGTTACTCCCTTATTCACACCGTGCAGTGCATCTCACATGTTCCTTTGTTTTCGGACAGAGTTCAGCTCTGACATACGCTCGTGTTGCGCTAGCTTGGCGAAACAAGGCTCGATCGAAAGGAGGAGTGCTCTCTCGTCACCCACGTTACGCTGCCAATGTCTCCCGCCCCGATACGCGGCGGGAAATTGCGCGGTAGTTGAGATGCTTCCACACCGCCGGCGGATCAGTGAGACAACGTGCAATCGAACAGAGAATCTCACCAACAGTACCAGGCCGCGTCGTTCACGGCCGAAACAGAGAACGATTCACCTTCACTGAGCCATACAGACTCCAACACACAGCGCAGAGCTCCGGCCGAGTCGACGATAAGCACTAGTGAGCAACCGCCGCTGTCAAGAATCCTGTATACATGCAACATAGTATAAATAGATAGCAGATACAGCCTCGTTAAAAATAGAAGTATACAGACTGTCCTCTCTCGGAGTCCACCTTTCCAAAAATAGTGGTAAAAGTAACACGCCAGTAGGCAGCACTCGAAAGCAATTTCATACAGGCTACATCGAGCAGAAGCCCGAGTCGCTGAATCGTTC
Organism: Hermanssonia centrifuga; assembly: GCA_001913855.2. NCBI lineage: Eukaryota > Fungi > Basidiomycota > Agaricomycetes > Polyporales > Meruliaceae > Hermanssonia > Hermanssonia centrifuga. Next base: position 23,233 of record MLYV02000581.1, on the reverse strand, counting down.
GGTGGATTTAGAGGTCGCGCCAAGGCGTACGATGTCTATACCGTATATGATCGGTCAACTTCCGTATCCTTAATCTCGAAAATATACTCACTGAAATAGGTGTGAGCCAATGCTTCTGCGGCAGTCAGCCGCTCATGATGGTCGTAGCGTAACAGTCTATCTAGAAGGTCTAGTGCCTCGTGGGATGCGTTCGGTTTGTTTTCGGGAGTAATAAATCTTGTCCATGGTTGCTTCGGATGACTGTAATAGTAAGACGCCGAGGTCGATGAGCCATGTCAGAGATATGTCTCGTGGTGAAATACGCACGCCTCTAAAATGGCCGGATTGTCCGTCCGAACATATAGGCTGTACTTGTCCAGATAACGTTCGAATGCCTCCGTGCCAAGTGCCTTCAGTATACGAAGCAATTGATCATCGTTGTCACGTCCTCGAAAGAAATGCTCTCTGCGGAAGATCTACGGTCACGATGTCAGAATGAGGCATAACGTAGACAAAAATGCAACAATGGCGCAATGCACTCGAGACGAATGACATGCGATATGAACTCACCATAGACGCCAGCATACATCCGATACTCCACAAGTCGAGACTATAGTCATATGTCTTGTAGTTCACAAGTAATTCTGGAGCTTTGTAGTATCTCGAGCCAACCCGAATGTGATACTCGGTGTTGGGATGATAGAACTCCGCTAACCCCCAATCGATAAGCCTGACCTGCGAGCAGCCAAATGCAGTTAGCGATGGATGGCGATGACCGATACCAAAAGTACCTTTCCGGCTGCTCGGTCGAACATAACGTTTCCCGGTTTGACGTCTCGATGCATGATCCCACGAGAGTGTACGAAGTCTAGTGCCTGTAAGAAAGTAGTACAATACGTAAACTGTTATGTGTGTATGGATTATAGACAGCGTAGTACGCACGCTCAAAAGCTGGAACACGTAATGCTTGATTTCTAACTCGGTCAAGGTCGGATACAGTTCCTTCCAGTCTGTGTTGTCTACGTATTCCATGATGAGACTGTTCGACCTAGATGGCGGGTCATGGACGACGTCGAGCAAGCCAACGACGTTGGGACCTCCTGTGAGATTGCGCAGGATCTTAATCTCGCGCTTGATTTTCTTCTTGGCGACTGGTTTAAGGACTTTGATGACGCATGTTTCTTCGTTCGACATGTCGATACCCTCGAATACCTAAGGCACCACATATCAAATGAATAGTCTGGTCGGGGCTAGAGTATGGTACAGATGACGCACCTCCGAGTATTTCCCTCCTCCTACCCTCCGCACAATCTCATATCTATCGGGAACGTTCCAATCGATGTGGAGGTTCTCTGTGTGACACAGTCAGCATGGATACCAGCTAGTTATTATGGGATGTGGATGCGAGGAGAGCTTTGAAAGATGACCTCGCGAATCCCATCTATGTCGTCGACCTAGGATCCTGAGATCCAGCACAGATGACCGACAATGAGGCTTCGAGAAACCCGCAGCTACATATTGTCCAACCCTTGATACACCTCGCTGGGACCCACTTTGTTCCCTCCACAGGCAGTCACCTCTGCCTACGACCCAGTCAGTCTACAAGCGAGATGTGATCCTCACCATAGTCATACCAGCTGGGCCCCAGCTGGGCGTTCACCCCTGAGTACACGCGAGCCATGATGGAGTCAGATCAGCTTGTCCAAGTGATAAACCAAGATAGACAAGAGAGAGAGGTCGAGTGGTTGTGTCGTATCCGATTTCATCCGCTGAAGATGGCCGATGGCAAAGTCATGCTTACACGGACTCGACGCCCATGGTAGCAATGGGGTGTGAGGAAAGGGTGAAAAGCGCAGGCTGTGCCGTTAACGTCCGCGAACAGTCCTAGAATCTGGCTGGTCCAGGATTCGAACGCAAGGCGGCGTTTGACTGGGTATCTATTGACCCGATTAGGCAAGTCTCATAGATAGCTCCACAGCCCACCGACAACAAGCGTCCTGCAGGCGCAGACCACGCACGCTGAGCACGTCGTGAGGGTGTTGCTGCTGTGGATGGTCGTGCATGTCTTGGACAACGACTGCATAAGTGCTCCGTAGTCAAACAGCCTCTCTGCTATTCATACCTCCAGATGGCTCCGTATTACGAGAACGCAAAGGTACGCGAACCTATTATTCCATTTTTCATCTCCGGCTATTTAGCCAGCTCTAGTCATGTTCATGTGGACGCCCCTCCTGACTGACTCTTCTCTTAGTCCTTCTCAGATGTTCTGATTACAGACGACGGTGTGGACACAGCTTCGTTCCTGCATGCGTCAGATGACTTCGTGAACATGTTCGGTGAGATAGCGTCTTCGTTTTATGGTTGAGAAGGCAAGCCGTCGGCTTACCCTCGATTTGGATACCAGACATGTTGGGGAGTGGTGTGTTCGGATTCGTTCAAAACGATCTCAAGAGCAACCTAGCGGCAAGTTCACCTCATAGAACAGTTCTAGGCCTCCACTCATGCTTCCCTCGATAGGGTGTCCGCGCGAGACATCAAGCGGCGCAAGGTCTCTCGGCCACTCTCGAGAAATTGGTCGTAAATGAATGTCAGGGACATCAGCGACATGCCACGGCCTGCCTAGTGCGGCTCATTCGGTATGTGTTGGTTCTATTTCCACTATTGGTATCCTCTGTGCGAAGCTGACTGCGTACGATCCACTCTTTCTTCCCGGGGGCACCTTCGAAGCGGGTTGTACTTTACGTGCCAAGCTCTCCAGAACATGCAAAGCGACCGAAACTCAGAGCTACACGTCTGCTTTAGACGGTCTTACGACACCGTGCTGAAGCACCACCATTCATTTCTTATCCGCTCTGTGGTCACCGTGGGCTCCTTTCTCTTAAGCTCCAGTGTGTCTGTCGCTCAATGGTTCTATGCTACGGGTCCTTTGTAGATTGCTATCAGGGCTGTGCCCCACCGCAGCGACTTTTACAACCGTCTTTCCGAAGGCACCTCTCACGAGAAATTCGACGAAGAACTCAGCAAGTGGCTGGCGGGACTAGAGCTGATTGTAACTCGTCTGAGAAATTTCCTTGAGCAGGGCGGTTACGGGAAGGTGTAATCTAGTCCGTATATAGAGAGTACTTCCACGTTTACCGTCGGGTGTAGAACTATGTTGTATAGATCTTCTCTTCTGCTTCAATGCTACGAACTTTAATGAATTCACTCGCACTGCCCGATGCCCCCGAATTCGCAGCTGAAGATCCTGTAGTATTCGAGGAGTACATCGATTAGAGATGCCATATTGGACGACACCAATTATCTCGTCCATCGAGAGCTCCGTAACGCCTCCTGCGGCGTATCAGACTGTCGGTCTTCTGACGGTGAAGTACATTGCTAAGTCTTCCGTGACTGATGGAGCAATTGGAATACACACGGCACCCTTCCCTTAAGTTTATTTCCGGAGGATTCTCAGCCGGGATTGGTTGCTGGGTCACGCCCATGGAATCTGAAAGCCTCTATTCGGCTGTTCGCCAGAACAGGGCATGTCTAGAATTGCAAGGATTGATATGATATGTCAGATAGGGGTGCCATTGAATGTTCTGCACAGTAACTGTGCAGCCTGGATTCTGGGGTTGATGTGGAGATTACGACGCGTGCACACACACAAAGTCATGTCTATAGTGTGCTTTATCCGCCGTGGTATGTCGGCGGAGGGGGGAGGCCTAGAACAAGTGGGTGGATTGTGCGGAGGAACATGTCACATGGCAGAGGAAATACGCAGCGTCTGGGAGACTGAAGGCCGGTCAAAAAGCGAGATATTGTGGGCCGCCGGGATGTATGACAGAAGAAGTGAGGCGAGAGGGCGCAAGATGGTATCATATCGGAGACAGCAACACATCGCGCCTGCAGCGTCCGGGAAATGCTCGACAGAACCGTGCTGGAAGAGGCATGCAGGCTCTGATATGTTGGGCTAAGTGTGAACGAGACCACGGGGAGGTACGAACGGAGGAGAGACATTCCCAAAGGAGTCTGTGACATATCAGAGAACCTTCCTGGTTTATATCATGAGCGTGTGTAGCTGATGGCCAACATATGAGCGATAGTTTTCCACTAGCAGACACTCGGCCCATCTTTGCCTGCTAAGGAATGTTCTGGGCCATATGTTCAGGGACGACATCTCGCACTTTTGTCAGGATTTGTGTTGAGAGGAGTGAGAAACATGTTCGAAACCAATGAGAAAACACAGAGGAAAGCTGAGAAAATGAGGCACAGGTCGGCGTCTTCCATATCGGGGATGCGTTTGACATATTCGCGGAAGTCAGATTGCAATTTCAGCCTGGGAATGTCACACTCTCTGTTTGTTTTTCGAATTTCCGGAATTCATGTTGTCTATTCAAATATTTCGCTTCTCCCCTCCAAGCCATCTCATAAACCCTCCTGTCGAGCCCGTCCCTCCAGGTTACCATCCCCCACCATCTGCAGCATCTGCGTGTACTCAGTCTGACTTCGGGGTCTCATCCTGCAGGCTTGTAACGCCCAGGACATCAGGGCATGCATTAACCGAGCGTATGGAGATACAGTCAGTTCTTCGCTTCATTGACTGGAATAGCAGCTAATGAAACGTGCGTACCAGATTCCAAGCACAGGAGCACATTTTCCACGCAATGGACGCAGAGGCAGTGTACGTTCAACCCCCAGAGAGTGCTGCAGATATTTAGGCGAATTCTTTCATTAGAGTCCCGCAGAAGCGTAAAACGCTGTCAGCAGAACTGGACCTCGCGCCGTCTGAGATAGAAGCAAGGTTTCGTCAAGGTGCCCAAACGATCGACCCGCAACTCACCAAGAACGAATACGAGACCGGGCATGTCACCTGCGAGTCGTGCGGGGAGGAAATATCATTCCGAGACGAGGCATCTGGAGGCTTCACGGTGAAGCACTGGGATTTACATCGTCAGCAATGGTGCGTTGGCAATCTGTCTTATCTTTCAACGGTCGCAAACGCATTTGTCTTTAGCCCCACCGCATCGCAACAGATATCGGTAAACAATCCGGTCTTGTATACTCCAGAGTCTCATGGCGAACCTGTCGCACCACAGGCAAAACGTCGACGAGCAAAGCGGTCAGAGGAGGAACGCATTGAGTATCTCCGGTCCGATCCTTACGTTGCTCAGTTTGAAGCCTATCGTGTCCTTTGCGCGTCTTGCGACAAGTGGATCAGACTGCGGCCAAACTCTACATACTGCTCTATTCCTTGGGACGCGCACAGGAAGAGTTGCCTTGCCAAGAAATCGTAAGTTCTCTTCTTTGACCCCACATGTTCAGGGGTAGTGATTTGATTATCCGATAGAAAGATTCACAACGCAGGTGAAGATCGCAGCACCGTTTTCTCCAATGATCACTACGTCCGGAAATTCGATACGGAGCGCGTGCTTTGTAAAATCTGTGAAACTTGGATCGCTCTTGGCACCGACGACAATGTGCTAGCCGTTCAGATGTGGATGCATCATAGATCCACTTGTCTTCAGGGGCGCTCGCCATCTACAAGTGCATCGCCCGTGGCACACATTTCCAGGTATGCATAAATCTATTTCTCTCATTTGCGTGCTCTCGCGCTCACGCGCTTGTGATGCTTAGCATACCTACGATTGCCAGTGTTCCGCCACCCTCGAAGCATCAGCTAGCCCTCGCTTCATCGTCGTCCCTCCCGACACCTCCACTAGCCACCGCCACGCACCCGCCAAGGAGCGTGTTCGTTCCTATATCGCCCGCTCCTCCAAAACTGTCGCCAACCACCTTCAAAGATCTTACGCCTACCAACTTCCCGCCCACTCAGGAGTCAAGACGGCGAAACGCCGAACAGCGAGCCGCTGTCTTGAAGGCTGACCCGCTTATCTCTGAAGTTGAGCCGAATCGCGTCTTCTGTTCGCTATGTAGAAAGTGGGTCCAGTTGAGACAGGATAGTTCGTACTGCGCGTATCCCTGGATGCAACATCGGAGCAAATGTTTGAATCGACGGTATATTACTCTTTATGCTCATATTGGTGCAGCGTATGCTTACATCTATGCAAGGGAGAAACGATCACATAAAGAGGCAGAGCTGGCTGAATACCGAGCTCAGATGGATGCCCTTCAAAAGGAAGTTCAGATGGACGTTGACGATAGCGATGAGCTGGAGTCGGAGGACGGTGTGGAGTCGGGATCCGAAGAGAAAAGGGCGCGCCGTGCTGAGCGCAAGCTACTGAAACTGAAAGCGAAGGAGGAGGCTAGGGCAGCACAGCTGAAGAGCATGGTGGAAAGACAAGCGGCCTTGTCTCAAAGAGCTGCTGCTGTGATGAGTTATTCCGATGGAGACGAGGATGCAGAAGGGGAGGACGATATGGAATGTGATCTAGACCCTCCACACCTGGCTGACTTAGATACACCAAGTGGGCGGTGAGAACGTTTACTATTTCTGGCCCGTTCAGTCAGCTGACGATTGTTCATCGCTGCGAAGTCTCGACTTCACTTCTAGATCTGTCCGCTATTTATTCAGGACTACATATGACCGCTCTGATGACCTGACCATCGCTGCTCTGGTTACGTACCTCAATGCTGCGATCCCCACGGACAAGCACGAGGACTTTGACACTACGGAAGTCACCAAGGCAGCCACTGCAATACATGAACGCGGAGACATCCTCTTCGAAGGCGATGTCCTCCGCATACCAGAGTAACTTATTATATATCATGGACCCGCATCATATTGTGCATCGACCAAATATTGGCACCTCATATCACGGACTCAAACTTGCATACATACTTTCTTCCTCTTGTTGGACTTATATTTAGGCACCGGGCCGAAATCTCAAAAACAAATAACTGGCTTATTGTACTCCCGCCCGTGGTTTCTTCTGTTGCGTATTTGTCTTGTTTTCCCCGTCACCATGCTCTGCTCTCTTTGTGATTCATACACGAGTTCTATGAAGCTTGCAGTTTTCGTCGCTTTCCTTTCGACTAGCTCTTTCTTGTACTATTGTACTTGTAGTCCGTTCTCTCCTCATCTCTTGACTCTTGAGGCATTGTTGTATGTACTTTACTGGCAAGTTTCTTGCGGTACGAACTTGTACGTAGCTTCGGATACTCTCTGTAGGCTTGCTTGTAACAGCATATGCTGCTTAAGACACTGACCAGAATATTGATATGATATTGTATCAACTACCTTTTTTGATTGAGTCCCCCCTGGTTCTTGTCACTTTCCGGTGCATACTAGGTACGTCGGATCCGTCCTGGTGTATTATTCAAGTCCGACGGCAACGTCTAAATGACTAGATATCATGCATCACACCACAGGAAAGAAAGTTTCTGAAACTACGCCCCGACATGCTGTGTTTGTGCGCATAAACCAGGCAGCCTCATCATACTGTCCTCTGGCAGGAAGACGCGAGCCGCAATAACACGTATGTGCATGTGATACATCACGTGCAATCACGTGTGTGAACTATATTTTAGAGGTTACCTTGCTTGCCAAGGTCCTGGCCCTCCGATATATGTGCCTTGTTTTTGACAACCCGGGCGCTCCGTTGCTCGGTGGTTTTCGGCCCGCACCCGCTCAGTTTGTTCCCTCGCTCTACACGCACGGTTTTACGCTTGGTAGCGACTGGCTAAAATAGAATTGCTTGCCATCAGCCACCGGCAAGCTCGCCGAATCGACCGGTAAGCTGACGGTAAGACAAAAAAGGAATATCATGCGACCCTTATGCAACCCTCCCCCTTACCGTAAGCTAATCACATAAGGTCTTGGACAGCTTATGACAACAGCTCGCAGCCAGCTAGCTATGACACCATAGAAATGTCATATATATAGGCTGTGCAACTTGATTAATTGTCTGATTGATTTGTCCACCGGGAGATAATAATAAGATAATTTTCATTCATGATTTATTGACTAATATATGAATACATGTACTAAGTAATATGAATAACGGTACTACACTACAGCGACAACAGCATTGCGGAACTCGCAGAAAATCTTCATTTCAGCTCATTCTCCCTCTATGTGCCCCTCCCCCCCTCTACATGCTTGGCTCAAAATATCAAACACTCATAAGACTTGAGAGTCAAATAAAACTGAGAGATTAGGATCCACTGCGAGAACGCGGGGGACTGAGGAGACTGAGGGGCAGGCGAAACCACATACTTACGGTGATGGTTCGAGACAAAAGAATGCGCTGGCAGACAACGCTTATAAATTGAATCTGAGCGGACATTAGATATGCCCCGATTGATCCAGTGCGCTTCGTGTGTGCCTAAGCAAGCGGAATTTTGTCAAAGTCCTGTTTGCCAATGGACAGCTCTTCCGCATCTCAGTAGAAACATTTGAAAAAGGTATAGAATGCACAAGATACATGTAAAAATTGATCATTCATGTATAATGAAGGCAGGAATACATCCAGATAATTACTAGTATATATTCTTTGTGTCATCAGGGTGCTACAAGGTATCTTAACAGCTAATGGTCAGGTCTTCACATTGATACAGTGAGAGCTCCGAAGATTGTCTCTGAGAGGTTGCAATCTGCCATCTGAGAGGTTGGGGTCACATCGTGACAACCAAGCCTGATTGAGGTTGTCGCGCGCCGTCACTTAGCTACACGCGAGACAGGAGACCAGGTTGCGGGCTGATATTCTGTAAGCTGTACGCAAGCTGGTGAATGAGCCATCCGCAAGCGCAGCAATACCTGATCACCTCCAATCAGAGATAAGCTCCCTGCGTGATATACACGTGCTGAACACTCGGCACCCAGTTTGCCCGTCGACGGCTGATCTCAAATACCTTATAGCGGCATATAGTACAGTTGGCGGTGTATGGCATTGATCCTCTTTCCTCGACGACATTCAACATTTTCTTTGCCCTCATGCCTGCCCCTCCCTACTCCCCTATGTGAAGTACAATTGTGATAATATCGCAAGTCACGCAAAGAAAAGTATGCATAGCATCGTTAGACGTTCCAAAAAGTACCTAGAGACTAGAGTAGTGAAATAAAAGTACTCGTAATAATAGTTAATAATCCAAAAGTATAACATAAAACCTGGTTGAGAAGAAATTCCCAAAGCGAACTGCGAGCAAGGTTCAAGTCGCTACAAGCGGCCCTTCATTACTTATTGTCGCGAAATTATTGTAAGCACTTAAGTGACGGTATGTAACACGTTAAATTATCTTCTTGCCAGTCTTACATCATCTGCATCCGGCGGCAGTAAGCATCGTCCGAGTCACAGCTACTTTTTGCCTCTTTTTGCCACAGTTACGCGTCTCGATCGCATTTCTTCAGTACATGTATATTTCACAAAAGAGAAAATCCGGCCCTGCAAACGTATTCGACGAAGATATCAAAAGTTCAGGGTCGATCTCCGAAAGTCAGGGCCCGACATATAATCGCGTTGTACGAATCTTGAAAGATACGATTATCGTCTACTAAACAGGGAATATTGGACCACGACGGACAAAGAGTTCCCTAGCATGCCTCAGTTCAGGTAACGTCGAAAACCAGGGAGCTGCAATAGGACCTACACAATACCGAAACGAGGTGCACATCTTGAGTTCCTTAGTCCCGAGGCAGTACCACTAGGCAGAGGAAGACGCAGAAACAGTCTCAGACACCGTTACAGTCTGTGTCCAGATGACCGTGGAGGTGTGGAAAGTCAAGTATGGATCCACTTCGAGTTCACACAAAATAAGTTACAAGGCGAGACCTTCTCGGGTCAACGGACTAACCTGGGATAACGGTGTTGTAGAGCTTGGTTGCAGTGTAAGTCGAAGTCACAACCGGATCGACACCTGACGCAGAGGATACCTGCAAAAGATACAAGTGGTCAGATCTCACAGCATGCAGTGGGAATGTGGGAGGAGCAAGGCTTACGGATGAAGGAACAGCTATAGCTTCCGCAAGCACAACGCATGCAAGGGCAACAAGAGAAGCCTTTGTGAACATGTTGGCAGATCAGGTGCGATTCCAAGGGATGGGAGAGACAGAGAGCAGTAGGGTGTCCTTGAATTGTCCAATTTGGTACTCATAAATTCTTATACAGACCGTGAGCGCAGAAACACAAGGATACGAAACAACATGCATCCGAAAAGAGGTGAAACGTCAGGCGATAGTCGGATGGATTACTGAGAGGTTAAGCAGGATGGCGATGTGTCGGACCCAAGGCCGTGCACGAGAAATTAAGTGAAGATGGTCTGGTGTCAGGTACATGATGTAGGAATGGAAGGGATTTGAAAACGGCGACTCGGATGTGCACTGCACAACACGAAAGATGACGGAATCCCGTATGTCAATACTTCTCATCTTCTGGTATTGAATCTAATGACATACCATATCCGGTCGTCACTGCGCATTGATTCAAGCGGCCGCCGACAGTACGGGGTGTCAAAATTGAGCTGCGGAGCCGGCTGAAGATGATAGACATTGATACGAGCATATTTGTCTCAACCTAGTAGAGACATTCAGAAACTGATCACCATAAACCAACTTGGCATCAAATGGCAGAAAATGCCTCATTGGATCTGTGAGAAACCTGTGACCTAGGATGGAGCGTACGAGTCCAAACGGCAACTCGTACGCCGCAGATACTCTCAGGAACACCGAGGCATTCTTGGTAGCTTGGGCATGATTTATGAACACGTATACAAACCCGGCCACGGGAACAAACGGTCACGATGACTAACTATGCCAACGCTCACCTTACTAAATTGCAGAAGTGAGCGATAATCGCGCGTAATTCTCCTGTTATGAAGTCGTCGCGTTCGTCAACGAATCGGTGAATTCCCGGAGTACATGAAGGGCATTGATGGTACTCACGAACATGGCAACAAATGGGACGATGGTAGTCCCCGAGAGCCCTGGGTGGCTTGCTAGACGAGCACTGAAACACCTTCAATATTTCTCATGCCAGGATTTCGGGCTGGAACTGCCCATTCTCGGAGCCGGGGCATCCCCATGGCAGGAGTCGCAAGCACGCTTCACAGGGAAATGCTCATCGTACGTACTGAAGTTGTACTGATCAAAACTTAGAAGTCTATTTGGTCAGCTTTCGGTAGAGGGCCTCACCAGCCGGGACGATAGACAGGCTCCGGACCCAGACTTGGATTCCACTCCTGTGAACGCAGGCTGAAAACTTGGTAGTAGGAAATATTGGAGAGGGTTACGTACACTCAAACAAACGCAAAGTTCTCCGTTTCGAGCTGTTGGTGAAGATTGCGAGGTCAAGGTCCGCCGCTGCATGCAGTCATCCTTGCTCGGCACACTGATATCAATAATGGGCTAGTGCATCCAGGCACCATGGAAGGCTAACTATTAAATGCAGCGATGACAAAGAGATATGTTGCCATCGCCGAAACTTACGAGCTGTACGGCAGTTATGTTCGAGAGTTTCGAGATGAGTCTGTTGGCGGAGCAGGTGTAAACTGCGTGAGAGCATGCTCACAAGAGTTCGCACGAAAAGTAGGACATCACGGACTCCGATCTATGGGCGCCTAATAAACTCAAATCTTCTTGATTCCGAGTACTTTGTGCTCAATTCACCGCCCGTTTCCAAGTGCGTACGCAGCACTCATATCCTGGAACTTTGATTTCAAGTTAACATGCACATAGTCCCTGACAGATATCTTCTGCCGGTGCAGCTTCAATCGCTCCGCAGCGTCAGCTTTGTATGACAGAAGTCCTTCTGTCCGTGCCAGCGCACCAGCAAGCTAAGGGTCGCCAGTGCACTGCCGCTTCTGTGGCTGAGAAAACGATGAAGAACTGAACAAGCGATATTTTTTCTCGCTCCGACATGATGTACGCTTTTCTCGATTCTCATCCGTTCATCTATGAACTCTGCAACTCGAATGATCAGCTCAAAATGTTCCCAGGCACAGTGGGATCTAGACATTCGCTCGTCCGGTGAGAAAGATGTATTCAACATGGCTTCCATCTCGTCCGCATCTCATGGCGATGGATCCCCGACTCGGTCCCGCCTTTTTGAAACAAGCTTGTTCAGGTGACTATGCGATTGCTCGCCTTTAGGTTCTAACATTGCCAAGCGCGTTCCTGGTTGATACTTTCTCGATCCCACACTGAAGAATGGAGTCGCGCGGTACTCGGAGTGCACCGCTGAACAGCTGTGTCATGTCGCATATGGCACGGGCCATCGCTCTTTTCTGGATGACCGGATGTCATCTAGACAGCCGCAGAAGCAGAATGGGCCGAGCTGCGTCGCGTAAGTATCTTCATATTCAATGGGTACGACCATATAAAGCTGACACAATTTCCACTTGCTTCACCATCCCCAGTTGTTTCTGGGAATACACACTCACTCTTTGCTCCCTCTCTCCAGACATGCACGCTTTCAGCCGTATTTCGGCATTTATCGGTGTGCTCGCCGTCGAGACTTTCGCCGCCATCGGCCCAGTCACTGACCTGCACATCGTTAATGGTGCTGTCGCCCCCGACGGGATATCCCGTCAGGCTGTCCTGGCAGAGGGAACATTCCCCGGTCCTCTTATTACTGGAAATATGGTCAAACTCTCTAGCACTGATACTTCCATGTTACTGACTTTGGGGTTTCTATATTAGGGCGACAATTTTCAGATTAATGTAATCGACGAATTAACCAACGCTACCATGTTGAAAACAACCACCATTGTAATTAAAATCTAGGTCCTCTTTTCGGAGAAGTTCCACTCAAATCTGTTCTTTCAGCATTGGCATGGGTTCTTCCAGCACGGGACAAACTGGGCTGACGGCCCTGCCTTTGTGAATCAATGCCCTATTGCTTCCGGGGACTCATTTTTGTACAATTTCTTTGCACCCGATCAAGCCGGTTTGTGTCTATTTTGTATACCTTATACAGGACATATCTCACGCTTACATTCTCAGGGACGTTCTGGTATCATAGTCATTTGTCAACCCAGTATTGTGATGGATTACGTGGTCCCTTCGTGGTGTATGACCCCGCCGATCCTTATGCAGATTTATACGACGTTGATGATGGTGAATTTGTATGATCATAATAATACACATGGGTGCTAATTTCCTTTCAGATACCACCGTCATCACGCTGGCCGATTGGTACCATGTTGCTGCTAAATTGGGCTCTCCATTTCCTACTGCTGACACAACATTGATCAATGGTCTTGGCCGCTTTGCTGGTGGCCCAACCTCCGACCTAGCTGTGATCTCCGTGGAAGCAGGCAAACGGTCGGTTCATAGTCTCATTCCCACAAGATGACGCCTGATCAATCGTTTTGGATGCCTACAGCTATCGATTCCGCCTCGTCTCTATTTCCTGCGATCCCGCTTGGACGTTCTCGATTGATGGCCACGATCTGACTATCATTGAAGTGGATGGCGTCAACCACGAAACTCTAACAGTGGATTCTATCGATATCTACGTAGGGCAACGATACTCTTTCATTGTAAGCGTCTTATGATCCCACGATATGTCGAAGCTCTTCTGACGAGAATTTCCAGCTCACTGCCAACCAGGCAGTGGATAATTATTGGATCCGTGCGAACCCTCTCGGCTCAATCACGACTGGCTTTGATGGTGGCATCAACTCAGCCATCCTCCGTTATTCTGGTGCGGATGCGGTTGAGCCGACCACCCCAGAGACCACAAGTGTTAGCCCCTTGAGCGAATTAGACCTCATTCCTCTTGAGAACCCTGCAGCCGTAAGTATAGATGGGATCTGGGTCATTTCAGTTCTAATGCAACCTCATACAGCCTGGCGACCCGGTCATCGGTGGAGTTGATTATGCTTTGAACCTCAACTTGGTCTTCGTAAGTTTTCTCCCCGCGGAGATTAAGGCCTTCTGTATTGATGAATTACATTTCTAAGGATGGGGCGACGCTCAAGTTCCAAATCAATGGTGTAACCTTCGTTCCGCCGACTGTGCCCGTTTTACTTCAGATTTTGAGCGGCGCTCAGACCGCTCAAGACCTCTTGCCGGCAGGAAGTGTCTACTCCCTCCCCTCAGCTTCTTCAATAGAACTCAGCTTGCCAGCAGGAGCTGCTGGCGGCCCACATCCCTTCCACCTCCACGGTGTAAGCATTCTATTCGCATCTTCAAATTCATACTTCTTCCTGATAGAGATTTCCAGCATGCATTCAGCGTCGTGCGCAGCGCTGGAAGCGACACTTACAACTATGTAAACCCCGTGCGTCGTGATGTCGTGAGCATCGGAAACGCTGGAGACAATGTGACCATCCGTTTCGAGGTAATCTAGTCATCGCAAAATTCAAGCTTCCCTCTTGCTGACTGCCGATGATTTGTGCAGACAAACAACCCCGGCCCGTGGTTCTTGCATTGCCATATTGATTGGCACCTGGAGGCTGGCTTCGCGGTCGTCTTTGCTGAAGATATTCCCGATGTCTCGTCCGCAAACCCTGTCCCCGGTGAGTATTCGATCTTGACGGCGTGAGTTAAGTATAGAGCTGATTCTGTATACCAGATGACTGGTCTAGCCTGTGCACCATTTACAATGCGCTCGATCCATCTGACCATTAATTTGGTCGGGTCTCGTTTCGAAAGGACAGTTGGCGCTTTGTGTGTGATGGATTGCTCCCATCTGCCATCGTCGGGCCGTGGTGTTTCTCTCTTTGAACATGGGTTTTTGTCAAAGCAATGGACTTAGTACTATATGGTAGTTGTAAGTTTCAAGGGATGTAAAGTTTCACTGGTATATACGGGCAATCGACAATAAAATCCCCGTTCCTGTCTACACGCAAATACTATGCACAAACTGCTCCGAGTCTTGCCGGGATTGAAGTCAGGAACTCAAAACGGCACAAAGTCTCAGGGTCTGAAGGTAGCGCTATCAAAATGACGTTAGACTTCACATAAATATCATGCAATCGCACATCGACATGAGTGATGGAAATCTTACTCCGAGTCGGGCCCCATCTTACCCAGCATCTATAGTAATATGTGCGCTCTAGATCTACTTGTGCTGTCAACTTAGCTTGAGCGCTTTGAGTTCTGAGTTCTGAGTTCGGAAGACTGGACCAGCAAAGCTTTGAAGCAGGGTTTCTCGCATGGAACGTATTCCGTTACCTGATATTTTATCTGTCAGTCTTCGAAATATAGGGTCTGTTCTGTTTGATCAACGCAACCACTATGGTGCGACTTTGAATCAAGGAACCTTTCAAGTTTCAAGACCCTGCATATCTCGGCATGTGCCAACATCTTTTCCCATGGAAGATATCGAGCACCTCGTCTTCGCCTAGATCCCATCCCCGGACACAAAAGTAACGCGACTAGATGCAGTCACTTCATTGAAGGCCTGGCCTGATGCAGTTCCAAGGATCGAGTCTTGTGCTGTATCGGAGCATCTCCTAGTAGTAGCATTACTAGTACTATGGCATGGTCGTGGCTACATACTACTTGGCACCGCCCCCACATGATACTTCCAAGCATAGATTCATATGTATGAAAGCGAGCTTTGATCCGCTGTCCTCGATGCGGGTATAGACTCCCCGATACTTGTAATGATGAATTTCCATGGAGAAACTCTACTACCCGTCGCTCTAACGCGCGCCACAACCGCGAAATTGACTCGAGAGCGCTCCTTGGGGCCCCCCCGACAATCGCATGGCACGCGAGCTGCTCCAAAGAATCACGGAAAGCATCGCGAGAAAGCACACTACCTGTAACGCGTTAGCTCAGGTACCTTGGTATCCGAGTCAGGCACGCCAATACGTCTGAATTGTCTGCAGTTGGAGCGGGTTTGGGGGGTAACATTGGGCAACTGTAGTACCTCCGAGGTGCTAGAACGGCCAGAGCAGCCGGATTAGATAATGCAATTGCAACATGTAGAACGTATGCAAACTCACGAAAGATTGATGGACGTTATGGTAGAAGTGAGCTGACCACGGTGGAAGCTCAAAGGGCCGGGTGTGTTCGGCCCTGTAAACAATCATGCTTACCTCAATAATGAGTCAAAATTACGTTCGTTTTGCTTTCCAATCTGCGAGAGTTTCTTGCGAGATGACTTGGCTTAGTGTCTTCCAAACTATTCTGAGACGTACATTGTAACCCTTACAAAAGGCCCAAGCGAGATCACTTGAAGTGAGCCAAGGTAGAGGAGACTCCTATCAGTCTTCACACGGTGGGCTCACTCTCCGTATGTACCCTATAAACGTATAGCTAGAAGTTATACCGTACCCTGCCAATGATACTGAAGCTCACCGTTTGACAACTCCCAATTCTAATGGTGCTAAGCGGCGGCGGTTTCCGCCTAGATAGAGTTTGCATGTATTTGACTACATCTGGATCTGACATATAACACCATCTGCTCAGGCATCCGCCGATAAAAGTACAAACATAATCTTTCATCAGGTATCATAGCAATATTTCACAAATCGAGTACATACTACCCAGTCCATACATGATGACATGAGAGTGTGGACGTTGATGTCCTAGTCGTGTATCCAACACAGGAAGATGTTTTTCGCGAGTCATCGGCTACCTTTGTTGAACCATCCTTGACGCCCCTGGATTCACAATATATCAGCAGATGGAAGTGTGGAGCATGTCAAAACGCACACTATTATCATTGACGTGAGCAGCAGATGGAGGGCCTGGTGGAGGTGCAAAACCACCAGGTTGAGGCGCACCGCCGTTCTGACCTTGGCCGACATATGTCTCCTTGCCGTGATACGCAGGAGGCGGTCCAGCAGGTGGCTGATAGGTACCAACGCCACCAGCAGTAGCAGTATTATTGTTCCATTCCGGTTGCTGCTGATTGTACTGATGGTTGGTGTTACCAAACCCTGCGGCCTGGGGCTGAGCGTTGCCGTATCCGGTGCGATTTGGTTGGAGAAACCCTCCTCCGGGACCCGGTAGATATGACTGTCCTCTGCGGCGGCGAACTGCGATTGCGCTCAGAAGACAGCATAGCAGCAATCCGCCAACTACGGCTATACATCTGAGTTAGAAGTCTGCATTTCAAAAATTTGAAGATTTCACTAGTAATTACCAATAACAATGCCTGCAATCACAGAGCCTGTAACACTGCGTCGTCTCCTAGGCTGGAATGTCTGCGCCTGACAGGCAGATGCGAGCAGAGAGAATAAGGTGAGCCTGAGAGCGATGGACACTGTGCACATGTTTCACGTATGTTGATAGTTAAAAGAAGAGAGAAGTTCAAGAGATGGTAGTAGAAGAAACTTTTGAGAAAGAAAGGACTTTATCATGTTCATAGCTTTGGATGACGATGGCGGAGCGTTGAGGAGCAATGGCCAGCCAGCCACTCCAGCGGCGATACAATAAGGTCTTATAGTTGAGTGACAAGTTAACTAAAATTGGACTTAAATAAAGATGATAACGTGCCTCCAACGTTGAGCTCGACTCGGAAGTCGACATTCAATACCGCTGTCAAACAGACCAGGATCTTCCACGCGTACTTATTGAAAATTGTCCGCTGCGATATACCAACGACGAACCTTCAGACGGAAGAATTCAATGGGTTGCATATCGCCAAAAGATATTCGCAACTCAGGCTGCGACCGTCGCTTCAAGTTTCTATGCCCTGAACGCAATGCCAGTCACCAGACTATCTCGTCGTCCCACCGCTGACGAGCCGGGCGAACCCTGCTCAAAGATTCAAGGACGAAAATAAATATCGCAAATTATTCGTGTTGTTGGCCTCGAAACGCTTTGAGGGCGACTTCAGCTTGTTTATATAAACCAGGCACTGGCATTGCAGCCAAATCAGCGGCACGTATGTGTTTCTCTCTGCACACATAATGAACATTGCACATATACCTTTGTCGCGTGGTTTGGACTCCTCACAGTGAGTACACTACCTTGTTTGAAGAGGGTCCCACAGTTTGACTTATCAATACAATCATAGTCTTTCAAATGGTTCACCGTTTTCTCCCGCAGTGCCGAGACTAACTTGACATATAAAGACTTTAAGGTAAGGCTGGATCTTGCGCCATGATAGATTAACCCAATCATTTTCTCACACAGGCACTCACAAATACTTTGGTCGCTGTCTCGGCTCAGTAACGTTCATATGTGATATCCGGCATGAAGCGTTCGGACTCAGCACTCGGGTGAAATTGAAAAGGTTGCTACCACCCGGTAACCAAAGCTATCTGTCTAGTAAGAATGCCATATTGCGCTTCGGAAAACATTACCGCTCGGATCTAAGTATAACGGATTGTAGGCTGCGTACGCGCGTTCCGAATCGGTGGGTATCGAACACTACTATATGCACTATTAAATGTTCGTTATGCTAACGCCACAAACCAACCAGACAACGTTCGGCTGCGAAGGTGGTGCGGCGACAGGAAATGTAAGTACGCCACCTGCTTGCAGAGATTATCGCGCTCATGATGTATCAAATTGGCCTAGGCAAACAGGCGCTTGTATAGACAAGACGCACGGAAAATGGCAATCAATTGACTTTAGTTGAACAAAGTCCGAGTCCGAATTGTTGTGGATGCACCGCATCCCATGAGAGAATGATATGTCGCTGTCAGTCTCCACCAGGTGGACAGCCAGAGCAGTCACGGTGACTATCAAACTCAATGGAAGACTAACTCAAAGCGAGCATACTGCGTTAACAAGGGCTGGCTCATACCATACCAGCTCACACTATACGCGGTTAGTCAACGATCACGCAACGGACTGTAATGAAACTTACCGGTTGTCCAGGCTGGCGTTTCCATTATTCGCTATCCAAATAACCTTTGTTACTTCGTGACCGCTGGAGTCTTCTTTCTGCCCGTGCGATCAGGGCGGTAGTCTCCGAGAGCGGAACCACGACATCATTGTCGAATACCGGTAGCATTCTCATTACAATGAATGTCAGCATGCTCTGAGGGATTCAGGTACGAGGCCCGACTCTTCCCAACACCTGTGATTAACTGCAAACGAATATGCCATCGCGCTATTAGGTAGGTTTGAGGTCGCGGCTCGAACTGGCCTGGAAGGCCAGCGAACGCTCCGACTCGGAAGCATATCACCATCTCCCCCAAGTCACCAGTGTATGGCAAGCGTTATAGTAGTTGCGAACTGGTCCGTAACCGTGCAAAATACTTTCCCAACTTGGCTGGTTGTCGTGTAACGGCGGAACGCAGGCAAATAACATGGGACAGCTACGTGATACCGCCGCCACCCCCGCTACATCGCCTGGTTCAAACACCCTCGATTGCCGCGCAATGTACATTTCAACTATTCCTAGTTTTGTGATAGATGTGGACCCTCGGACCTTCAGGAGATGCCCTGGATTTCATGAGACATGCCCCTCTCCTTAGGCGGTGCGCCACCAAGCATACCGCTTGGCCTAGTGCTCCTGTCCCATTTCAATGATTCCAAAGTTCCGGTTCGTGCTGAGAGTTTGGGAGAAGGGAGGAATATGCGTCTATCGCAGTATAAGAAGTGCACCCTACTACTCTCCTTACCCCCCAGGTCTCTTTCGTCGTTTGACTTGACACTAGACCCTCTTCACCACTCATGTTCGCTTTCATCTCCTTCCATGTGGTCGCTGGCGCCTTGCTGCCCATGGCTGCTTATGCTGCTATTGTCTCCACTGACCTTCTGGTCACTGAAAACAACGTTGCACCCGATGGATTCTCTCGCCAGGCTATCTTCACTGAAGGCCAATTCCCTGCACCTCTTATTCAAGGCGATAAGGTGATTATCCTCGCGCCCTGCAGTTGTTTTCATCCATGATAACCTTACCGTACTGCTCATAGGGCGATAGTTTCAAGATAAACGTTATAGACCGGCTCAGCAATAACACCTTGATAACAAGTACCTCGATCGTAAGCTTCATCCCCATTCAGAGACTGTTATCGGACTGATGTTCACGATCGGTTTCTAGCATTGGCACGGGATATTCCAGCACGGAACCAATTGGGCCGATGGTGCAGCCTTTGTCACACAATGTCCAATTGTTACGGGGAATTCTTTCCTTTACGACTTCAAGGTGCCTGATCAAGCCGGTTGGTACTTATGAAGATCATAAACACATTTATCATCGCTAACACATTTCATAGGTACATACTGGTATCACAGTCATCTATCTACACAATACTGTGACGGGCTGCGTGGGCCCCTCGTGATATACGATCCGCTCGATCCGCAGAAGCACCTTTACGATATAGACAATGGTCAGGGTCGCGTTTAATGTCTACGACGTGTATACTGATGATGTTACTAAATTACAGAGGATACCATCATAACCTTGGCCGATTGGTACCACACCCCAACCCAGCTCCTGGCTATACCCCCGTATGTAGCGAGAGTGTTGAGGCTAGATTGCCAGACATTGTTTTGACACTTCGTGGTAACAGGGCTGCAGATTCCACCTTGATCAACGGTCTTGGACGATATGTCGGCGGCCCGGCCTCTCCGCTAGCAGTGATCACTGTGGAAAAGGGGAAACGGTACGATATCATTTAGTTCGCTACGTCTCATGCTGAACTCGAGCAAACCATCAGCTATCGGATCCGTCTCATATCTATGTCCTGTGATCCCAATTACATATTCTCCATCGATAATCACAATATGACTATTATCGAGGCGGACGGAGAGAATACCCAGCCTCTCTTAGTAGACTCATTGACGATATATGCTGCGCAACGTTATTCGTTTGTGGTAAGTTATTTTCCGTGCTGGGAGGTTACGCCATTGTTAATATCTCTTTGCAGCTCAATGCAAATCAGCCCATAAATAACTACTGGATTCGCGCCCAGCCCAATCAGGCACAACTAAGTGGATTCGCCAACGGCCTCAATTCAGCTATCCTCCGCTACAAGGGTGCCCTTGACGTCGATCCGACCACCATACAGCCAGTCAGTGTCGCCCCGCTGCTTGAGACGAACCTGCACCCGCTTTCTAATCCCGCCGCAGTAAGTCTGGGTGCCTGGAGAGTTGAAAAGCAAATACTAATCCATTTTTTAAAAATCATAGCCTGGACGTCCGTATCCAGGTGGTGCTGATAAGGTCCTCACCTTGGCCCTTGCATTTGTAAGTCTGTGTTTAGATCCATGAGCTAGGTTGTTGACGAATTGTCAGAATTCGACCGATCGCAGTTTCACGGTTAATGGTACTAGTTTCATCCCTCCGGATCTGCCGGTCTTGCTCCAAATCTTGAGTGGTGCACACGATGCTCAAGACCTTCTCCCTAAGGGGAGTGTATACGGTCTTCCGCCCAAATCTGTCATCGAGATTGTAATTCCGCCTGGTACGGCTCCGGGTGGCCCCCATCCCTTCCATCTTCATGGTGTAAGTAATTGCTTGAACTTACCGGAACGAAACTAACGAGACCTCTTCTAGCACACATTTAGCGTCATCCGAAGTGCAGGCAGTTCAGTCTACAACTTTGAAAACCCTGTTCGTCGCGATGTTGTTAGTATCGGCACTGCCACCACAGACGAAGTCACGATTCGTTTCGAGGTGAGACTGGTGTATCTTTCCTCCATGGCTTAGATGTCCTCAATATTTATCTGAACTTAGACAAACAATCCTGGGCCTTGGTTTTTGCATTGTCACATAGACTTCCATCTTGTGACGGGCCTCGCAATTGTTTTAGCGGAAGATATTCAGGATACTGCCATTGCTAACCCCGTCCCTGGTAAGTACCGGTTTGATACAGAGTTCCGTCGCTGACCATCCTACAGTGTCCTGGAGTGAGCTTTGTCCACTCTACTATAAACAACAGGGATAAAATGCGGGGTCGCGATGTGGTTTGTTATGGGGGGTTCCTGCGTATTGGAATATGATGTCATCCGCGGCATATCATCTCACTCTCAACTGGATCTGTGGAGCCTACACGACTATTTCGTTCTTTATATGGGAGAGACATTTCCTAATCATAGGCTGATGGTTCCTGTATAACATTCTATAAGTGCGTTTACAAATTATTGAGGATCATCTTATTTAAAATATCACACATGCAAATAGCTCCATGTACTACACCGAACTCGCCTATAAAGTCACACTGTAGCCGTCGCATCTTTATTACCAAACTCGCTGCCCACAATATTGACGGATGCCGCAGCCTTCGAGAATGAAGAGAAAGTGGGGACGCGTTATCTGCTTCCTCTGGTAGTACAATACTCTTACAAACATCATCATGATACAATGAACATACACGACCGAAATAGCATCTGTCACCGACGTCGGCCCCGATAGCCTACCAGGAGAGGTAAGTTGTTTAGACTTTAATTAATGCATGCGATCTAATCGCTCAACACCAGGAAGATATATCCATGCTACGATTGTGTCTCCTGTCAATCTAAGGGCCGGGGTAGAGTCTCCTCGCAACAAAGGCAGAGGCGACATTAAAATTCGAAGAATGGGGCGACTTCTACAGCATCTTGGTGTTGCCAAGGAAGTCTGACCCGCTAGCGGTCCTCGAGCGAATCAACTACGAACGTTACGAATTCATCGCGCTACGTGTTTCCATAGCCCCGAACTCATCAGCATACTATCAGGGCCTTAAATTAGCACTAACCCGCATAACGAGCGAAAAAAGATATCCGACATCAGTGCAATTATTTCGGCGCATCAAGTTCCCAGGCCGAGACACCGCTTTACCAGTTGGAATGATGGGGGCCCGCCCTCCGTCACACTGCTCAGTCGCACTGATGACGCGTCCTGCTGGCACACAAAAACCTTCCAAAAGTGTTCACGAAGGCTCAAATTCGATGTCAAATCATTCCGCTTATTTTAGAGGTACGGTTTCCCCTTACTATCCAACGCTCAACGTGCATTCTAATGAGCGGTTTCCGAGTCCTAGTTCTCTTGGTACCGTTACTTTACGAAAGTCTACTAGTGGATGCCTTCCCGTAGGAATCTGAGACGCTTCAGATATCAAAACGGAGTTTAAATTTGATTTGAGATTTCAATCTGTAAAGTTTACAGAGCCGTAGGAAATATACAATTCTAACACTTATAGATAACATAAGATAACAGTACAAATTTCCCGCTCATTGCCTTCTACTATGGACTCGGATGAGGCATTGCAGCTCTTTCTGAATGAGCAGCTGGATGAGGAGTTCAAGGGTAAACACTTTCTATCAACTGTAGCTCTCCGTTATGCCGATGTTGAAGGTGACCGCCATACTCATTGAGCCTACCTACTACTTACATGAATAACTCTTGCTTTTAAACATAGTAAATGTCGTTTAAGGCAGTCAACATGTACCTGAGCCATATGCTCTGTGTATTTAGTGTCTTACGATCTTGTTAGAGGCTTGACGTTGGGAATAGGCAGTGGTCATCGAACATGATGAC